>UESW01001828.1:266595-304392 GCA_900491605.1 Calamus simplicifolius
GATCGGCGATGATATCCGATGGTTGCGATCGATCCAAGCCATGATCTCGATCAGCGATGATCGATCGACGGTTGCGATCCATCCGATCGGCGACGATATCCGACAGTTGCGATCGATCCAGCCATGATCCGATCGGCGATGATCGATCGACCGTTTGCAATCCATCCGATCAGCGATGATCCGACGGTTGCGACCATCCAAGCCATGATCCCGATCTGCGATGATCGATCGAACCATTGCAATCCATCCGATCGGTGACGTTCCAACGGTTTGCGATCGATCCAAGCCATGATTCCGATCGGCGATTATCTATCAGACCGTTGCAACGCATCCGATCGACGATGACCAACGGTTGTGATCGATCCAAGCCATGATCTCGATTGGTGATGATCGATCGGACGTTGCAGTGCATCCGATCGGCAAATGATCGACGGTTTGTGATCGATCCAAGCTATGATCTCGATCGGCGATGATCGATTGGACATTGCGATCCATCCGATCGGCGATGATCCGACGGTTGCGATCGATCAAAGATATGATCCCGATCGGCGATGATCGATCGGACCGTGCAATACATCCGATCGGTGATAATCCGACGGATGCGATCGATCCAAGCATGATTCGATCGGTGATGATCGATCCGACCATTGTGATCCATCCGATCGGCGACGATCGTCGGTAGCGATCGATACAAGCCATGATCCTGATCGGCGATGCTATATCGGACCGTATGATCCATCCGATTGGCGTCGATATCCGATGGTTGCGATCGATCCAAGCTATGATCCCGATCGGCGATGATCGATCGACCATTGCGATCCATCCGATCGATGATGATCCGACGGTTGCGATCCATCCGATCGATGATGATCCGACGGTTGCGATCGATCCAAGCCATGATCCCGATCGGCGATGATCGATCCGACCGTTGCGATCCATCCGATCGGCGATGATCCAACGGTTGCGATCAATCCAAGCCATGATTCGGATCGGTGAGGATCGATCCGACGGTTGCGATCCATCCGATCGTCGACGATATTTGATGGTTGCGATCGATCCTAGCCGTAATCCCGATCAGTGATGATCGACCGGACCATTGCAATCCATCCGATCGGCAACGATCTGACGGTTGCGATCGATCCAAGCCATGATCCCGATTGACGATGATCGATCGACAGTTGCGATCCATCCGATCGGCGATGATATCCGACGGTTGCGATCGATCCAAGCCATGATCCTGATCGGCGATGATCGATCGGACCGTTGCAATCAATCCAATCGGCGACGATCCGACAATTGGATATATGCATCGCTAAATAGCGATGCATTATTACGTTGCTTAATTAAAAATTAAAATATTTTAATTTTTTTTGGCATATGCGTCGCTAATGCATCGCTATTTAACGATGCAATGATTGCATCGCTATATTAATGGTTTTTTTAATTTGCTTGGTTTTTCATCGCTATTTAGCGACAATATATCGACGCATTATTGCATCGCAAAATTAAAAATTAAATTTTTTTTATTTTTTTGGCTTATGCATCGCTAAATCATGACGCAATCATTGCGTCGCAATATTAACGATTTTTTTTTAATTTTTTGGGTTTTTGTGTCGCTAATGCGTTGCTATTTAGCGACTCAAATATTGTGTCGCAATATAGCGATGCATTATTGCATCCCTAAATTAAAAATTAATTTTTTATATTTTTTTGGCATATGCATCGTTAAATAGCGATGAAATCATTGCATCGCTATATTGATGATTTTTTTAATTTTCTGATTTTTGCATCGCTAATGTGTTGCTATTTAGCGATGCATTTTTTTTGCATCGCTAATGGCGTCGCTATTTGTTTTTCTCACTGAGTTATCGCAATTTGTTCACAATTTAATGACGCAAAAAATGAGTCACTAAATTGGCGTCGCTATTTCTGTATTTTCTTGTAGTGAACCCTAAACCTAAACCCTAAAAACCCTAAACCCTAAAAACCCTAAAAAACCTAAACCCTAAACGCTAACTTGGCGCCTAACCACGCTTTGGCGGGAAATTTGCGACGCACTAAAATGCGTCGCTGTATAGCGACGCAATTCAGTGCGTCGTTGTATAGCGACACATTATTGCGTCGCTAAAAATTATAAATTTATAATGATATTTTATTTTCATTTAGTAATTGTTATAGTTTATTATATAAAATATTGCATTGTGATATGCGTCACTAATTAATCGCTAAATATCGATGCAACTAACTGCGTCGCAGAATTAATGAATTTTTTTAATTTTTGATTTTTTAATTTTTGATTTTTTAATAAACAAAATTTTTAAGTAACGAATTTCTAAATTTTGATCCGACGGTTGCGATCAATTCAAGTCATGATCCCGATCGGTGATGATCGATCATACCGTTGCGATCCATCCGATCAGTGACGATCCGACGGTTGCGATCGATCCAAGCCATGATCCTGACCGGCGATGATCGATCGGACCGTTGCAATCCATCCCGATCGGCGATGATCCGACGGTTGCGATCGATCAAGCCATGATTCCGATCGGCGATGATTGATATGATCGTTGCGATCCATCCGATTGGCAACGATCCGACGGTTGCGATGATCCAAGTCATGATCCAGATCGGTGATGATCGATCGGACCGTTGCGATCCATCCAATCGGCGATGATCTGATGGTTGCGATCGATCCAAGCCATGATTCCGATCGAAGATGATCGATCCGATGGTTGCGATCCATCCGATCGGCATCGATATCCGATAGTTGCGATTGATCCAAGCATTATTCCGATCGGCGATGATCAATCGGACCGTTGCGATCCATCCGATCGGCGTCGATATCCGACGGTTGCAGTCGATCCAAGACATGATCCCGATCAGCGATGATCGATCGGACCATTGCGATCCATCCGATCGGCGACGATCCAACGGTTGCGATCGATCCAAGCCATGATCCCGATCAGCGATGATCGATCCGACCGTTGCGATCCATCCGATCGATGATGATCCGATGGTTGCGATCGATCAAAGCCATGATCTCGATCGGCGATGATCGATCGGACTATTGCAATCCATCCCGATCGGTGACGATCCGACAGTTGCGATCGATCCAAGCCATGATCCCGATCGGCGATGATCGATCGAACCATTGCAGTCCATTCGATTGGCGATGATCTCACGGTTGGGATCGATCCAAGCCATGATCCCGATCGGCGATGATCAATCCGACGGTTGCAATCCATCCGATCGGTGATGATATCCGATGGTTGCGATCGATCCAAGCCGTGATCCCAATCGGTGATGATCGATCGGACCGTTGCAATCCTTCCCATGGGTGATGATCCGACGGTTGCGATCAATCCAAGCCATGATCCGATCGACGATGATCGATAAGACCATTGCAATCCATCCCGATCGGCAACATTCCGACGGTTGCGATCATTCTAATCCATGATCCCGATCAGCGATGATCGATCCGACGGTTGCGATCCATCCGATCGGCGATTTTATCCAACGGTTCCGATCGATCCAAGCCATGATCCCGATCGGCAATGATCGATCAGACTGTTGCAATCCATCCGATCGGCGATGATCTGACGGTTGCGATCGATCCAAGCCATGATCCCAATCGGCGATGATCGATCAGACCGTTGCGGTCCATCCGATCGAGGACTATCCGATGGTTGCAACCAATCTAAGCCATGATCTCGATCGGCGATGATCGATCGGACCATTGTGATCCATCTGATCGACGACGATCCGACAGTTGCGATCGATCCAAGCGATGATCCCGATCAGCAATGATCGATCAGACCGTTGCTATCCATCCGATCAGCGACGATCCAACGGTTGCGATTGATACAAGCCATGATTCCGATCGGCGATGATCGATCGGACCGTTGCAGTCCATCCGATCGGCAATGATCCGACAGTTGCGATCGATCCAAGCCATGATCCTGATCGGCGATGATTGATCGACCGTTGCGATCCATCTGATCGGCGACAATCCGACGGTTGCGATCGATCCAAGCCATGATCCCGACCGGCGATGATCTATCGGACCGTTGCGATCCATCCGATCAGCGACGATCCGATGGTTGCGATCGATCCAAGCCATGATCCCGTTCGGCGATGATCGATCGGATCGTTGCGATCCATTCGATTGGCGATGATCCGACGGTTGCGATCAATCCAAACCATGATCCCGATCAAAGATGATCGATCGGACCGTTGCAATCCATCCGATCGGTGAAGATCCGACGATTGTGATCGATTCAAGCCATGATTCCGATCAACGATGATCGATCGGACTGTTGCCATCCATCTGATCGGCGATGATCCATGGTTGCGATCTATCAAAGCCATGATCCCGATCGGCAATGATCGATCGGACCATTGCAACCCATCCGATCGGCGACGATCCGACGGTTGTGATCAATCCAAGCCATTATCCCGATCGGTGATGATCGATCCTACGGTTGTGATCCATCCGATCGGTGACGATATCCGACGATTGCAATCGATCCAAGCCACTATCCCGATCGGCGATGATCGATCCGATGGTTGCGATCCATCCGATCAGTGATGATATCCGACGGTTGTGATCGATCCAAGCCATGATCCCGATCGGCGAGGATCAATCGGACCATTGCGATCCATCCGATGAACAATGATCCAATGGTTGTGATCGATCATAGCCATGATTCCGATCGGCGATGATCGATCGGACTATTGTAATCCATCTCGATCGGCGATAATCTGACGGATGCGATCGATTCAAGCCATGATCCTGATCGGCTATGATCGATCGGACCGTTGCAATCCATCCGATAGGCGACGATCCCATGGTTGCGATCGATCCAAGCCATGATTCCGTTCGGCGATGATCGATCCGATGGTTGCGATCCATCGGATCGGCATCATTTTCAATGGTTGCGATCGATCCAGCCATAATCCCGATCAGCGATGATCGATCGGACCGTTGTGATTCATCCGATCGGCGACAATCCGATGGTTATGATCTATCCAAGCCATAATTCCGATCGGCGATGATCGATCGGACCGTTGCGATCCATCCAAATCGGCGACGATCCGGTTGTGATCGATCCAAGCCATGATCCCAATCAGCAATGATTGATTCGACCATTGCGATCCATCCGATCGGCGACCATCGACGGTTGCGATCAATCCAAACCATGATCCCGATCGGCGATGATCGATCCGACGGTTGCGATCCATCCGATCAGTGACGATATCCGACGATTGTGATCGATCCAAGCCATGATCTCGATCGGCGATGATCGATCGGACTATTGCAATCCATCCTGATTGATGACGATCCGACGGTTGCGATCGATCCAAGCCATGATCCCGATCGGCGATGATTGATCGACCGTTGCAGTCCATCCGATCGGCAACGATCCGACGGTTGGGATCGATCCAAGCCATGATCCCGATCGGCGATGATCGATTCGAAGGTTGCGATCCATCTGATTGGTGACGATATCCGACGGATGCGATTGATTCAAGCCATGATCCCGATCGTCGATGATCGATTAGACCGTTGCAGTCCATCCGATCAGTGACGATCTGACGGTTGCGATCGATCCAAGCCATGATCGATCGGCGATGATCGATCGGACCATTGCAATCCATCCCGACCGGCGACGATCCGACGGTTGCGATCGATCCAAGCCATGATTCCGATCGGCGATGATCAATCCGATGGTTGCGATCCATCCGATCGGTGTCGATATCCGACGGTTGCGATCGATCCAAGCCATGATCTCGATCGGCGATGATCGAACGGACCATTGCGATCCATCCGATAGGCGATGATTCGATGGTTGCGCTCGATCCAGACATGATCCTTATCGGCGATGATCGATCAGACCGTTGCAATCCATCCGATCGGTGACAATCCGACGGATGCGATCAATCCAAGCCATGATTCCGATTTATGATGATCGATTGGACCGTTGCGATCCATCCGATCGGCGATGATCCGACGGTTGCGATCAATCAAAGACATGATCCCGATCAGTGATGATCGATCAGACCGTTGTAATACATCCGATCGGCGATAATCCGATGGATGCAATCGATCCAAGCCATGATTCCAATCGGTGATGATCGATCCCACCGTTGCGATCCATCCGATCGGCGACGATCCGTCGGTAGCGATCGATTCAAGCCATGATCCCGATCGGCGATGATATATCGGACTGTTACGATCCATCCGATTGGCATCGATATCCGATGGTTGCGATCGATCCAAGCCATAATCCCGATCGACGATGATCGATCGGACCGTTGCGATCCATCCGATCGACGATGATCCGACGGTTTGCGATCGATCCAAGCCATGATCCCGATCGTCGATGATCAATCCGACCGTTGCGATCCATCCGATCGGGATGATCCAACGATTGAGATCAATCCAAGCCATGATTCGGATCGGTGAGGATCGATCCGACGGTTGCGATCCATCCGATCGTCGATGATATTTGATGGTTGCGATCGATCCTAGGCGTAATCCAGATCGGCGATGATCGACCGGACCATTGCAATCCATCTGATCGGTAATGATCCGACGGTTGCGATCGATCCAAGCCATGATCCTGATTGGCGATGATCGATCCGATAGTTGCGATCCATCCGATCGGCGATGATATCCGACGGTTGCGATCGATCCAAGCCATGATCCCGATCGGCGATGATCGATCGGACCGTTGCGATCAATCCGATCGGCGACGATCCGACAATTGGATATATGCGTCGCTAAATAGCGATGCATTATTACATCGCTTAATTAAAAAATAAAATTTTTAATTTTTTTGGCATATGCGTTGCTAATGCATCGCATCGCTATATTAACGATTTTTTTTAATTTCTTGGTTTTTTCGTCGCTATTTCGCATATATCGACGCATTATTGCATCGCAAAAAAAAATTAATTTTTTTTTATTTTTTTGGCTTATGCGTCGCTAAATAACGACGCAATCATTGCATCGCAATATTAACGATTTTTTTTTAATTTTTTGGATTTTTGCGTCGCTAATGCGTTGCTATTTAGCGACTCAAATATTGTGTCGCAATATAGCGATTCATTATTGCATCCCTAAATTAAAAATTAATTTTTTTTATTTTTTTGGCATATGCATCGCTAAAGAGCGATGGAATCATTGCGTCGCTATATTGATGATTTTTTTATTTTCTAATTTTTTGTGTCGCTAATGTTTTCTATTTAGCGATGCATTTTTTTTGCGTCGCTAATGGTGTCGCTATTTATTTTTCTCACTGAGTTGTCGTAATTATTCGCAATTTAGTGACGCAAAAAATGAGTCGCTAAATTGGCGTTGCTATTTCTGTATTTTTTTTGTAGTGAACCCTAAACCTAAACCCTAAAACCCCTAAACCCTAAACCTTAAAAACCCTGAAAAACCTAAACCCTAAACGCTAAAATGGCGCCTAACCACGCATTGGCTGGAAATTTGCGATGCAAAAATGCGTCGCTGTATAGCGACGCAATTCAGTACATCATTGTATAGCGACGCATTATTGCGTCGCTAAAAATTACAAATTTATAATGATTTTATTTTCATTTAGAATTGTTAGTTTATTATATAAAATATTATATTGTGATATGCGTCGCTAATTAATCGCTAAATATCGACGCAACTAACTGCGTCGCAGAATTAATGAATTTTTTTTAATTTTTAATTTTTTAATTTTGATTTTTTAATAAACAAAATTTTTAAGTAACGAATTTCTAAATTTTGATCCGACGGTTTGATCCATTCAAGCCATGATCCCGATCGTGATGATTGATCATACCGTTGCGATCCATCCGATCGGTGACGATCCGACGGTTGCGATGATCTAAGCCATGATCCCGATCGGCGATGATCGATCGGACCGTTGCAATTCATCCCGATCGGCGATGATCCGACGGTTGCGATCGATCCAAGCCATGATCCGATCGGCGATGATCGATATGATCATTGCGATCCATCCGATCGGCGATGATCCGATGGTTGCGATCGATCCAAGCCATGATCCGGATCGGCGATGATCGATCAGACCGTTGCGATCCATCCAATCGGCTATGATCTGATGGTTGCGATCGATCCAAGCCATGATTCGATCGAAGATGATCGATCCGACGGTTGCGATCCATCCGATCAGCATCGATATCCGACGGTTGCGATGATCCAAGCCATTATCCCGATCGGCAATGATCAATCGGACCGTTGCGATCCATCCGATCGGCATCGATATCCGACGGTTGCGATCGATCCAAGCCATGATCCCGATCAGCGATGATCGATCAGATCGTTGCGATCCATCCGATCGGCGATAATCCAACAGTTGCGATCGATCCAAGCCATGATCCCGATCAGCGATGATCGATCCGATGGTTGCGATCGATCAAAGCCATGATCTCGATCGGCGATGATCGATCGGACTATTGCAATCCATCCTGATCGGTGATGATCCGACGGTTGCGATCGATCCATGCCATGATCCCGATCGGCGATGATCGATCGAACCGTTGCAGTCCATCCGATCGGTGATGATCCGACGGTTGGGATCGATCCAAGCCATGATCTCGATCAGCGATGATCGATCTGAAGGTTGCGATCCATCTGATCGGTGACGATATCCGACGGATGTGATCGATTCAAGCCATGATCCTGATCGGCAATGATCGATCAGACCGTTGCAGTCCATCCGATCAGTGACGATCTGACGGTTGCAATCGATCCAAGCCATGATCTCGATCGGCGATGATCAATCGGACCATTGCAATCCATCCCGACCGGCGACGATCTGACGGTTGCGATCGATCCAAGCCATGATTCCGATCGGCGATGATCGATCCGATGGTTGTGATCCATCCGATCGGTGTCGATATCCGATGGTTGCGATCGATCCAAGCCATGATCTCGATCGGCGACGATCGAACGGACCATTGCGATCCATCCGATAGGCGATGATTCAACGGTTGCGCTCGATCCAAGACATGATCCCTATCGGCGATGATCGATCGGACCGTTGCAATCCATCCGATCGGCGACAATCCAACGGATGAGATCAATCCAAGCCATTATTCCGATCGGTGATGATCGATTGGACCGTTGCGATCCATCCGATCGGCGATGATCCGACAGTTGCGATCGATCAAAGACATGATCCCGATCAGCGATGATCGATCAGACCGTTGCAATACATCGATCGGTGACAATTCGACGGATGCAATCGATCCAAGCCATGATTCCAATCGGTGATGATCGATCCCACCGTTACGATCCATCCGATCGGCGACGATCCGTCGGTAGCGATCTATTCAAGCCATGATCCTGATCGGCGATGATATATCAGACCGTTACGATCCATCCGATTGGCATCGATATCCGATGGTTGCGATCGATCCAAAGCCATGATCCCGATCGGCGATGATCGATCGGACCGTTGCGATCCATCCGATCTACAATGATCCGACGGTTTGCGATCGATCCAAGCCATGATCCCGATCGGCGATGATCAATCCGACCGTTCGATCCATCCGATCGGCGATGATCCAACGGTTGCGATCAATCCAAGCCATGATTCGGATCGATGAGGATCGATCCGACGGTTGCGATCATCCGATCGTCGATGATATTTGATGGTTGCGATCGATCCTAGCCGTAATCCCGATCGGCGATGATCGACCGGACCATTGCAATCCATCCGATCAGCAACGATCCGACAGTTGTGATCGATCCAAGCCATGATCCCGATTGGCGATGATCGATCCGACAGTTGCGATCCATCCGATCGGCGATGATATCCGACGGTTGCGATCGATCCAAGCCATGATCCCGATCGGCGATGATCGATCGGACCGTTGCGATCAATCCGATCGGCGACGATCCGACAATTGGTATATGCGTCGCTAAATAGCGACGCATTATTACGTCGCTTAATTAAAAATTAAATTTTTTAAAGTTTTTTTGGCATATGCATCGCTAATGCATCGCTATTTAGCGATGCAATCATTGCATCGCTATATTAACGATTTTTTTTAATTTTCTTGATTTTTTCGTTGCTATTTAGCGACGCAAATATCGCGTCGCAATATATCGACGCATTATTGCATCGCAAATTAAAAATTAATTTTTTTATTTTTTTGGCTTATGTGTCGCTAAATAATGACGCAATCATTGCATCACAATATTAACAAATTTTTTATAATTTTTTGGGTTTTTGCGTCGCTAATGCGTTGCTATTTAGCGACTCAAATATTGTGTCGCAATATAGCGATGCATTATTGCATCCCTAAATTAAAAATTAAATTTATTTTTTATTTTTTGGCATATGCATCGCTAAAGAGCGATGGAATCATTGCGTCGCTATATTGATAATTTTTTTATTTTTCTAATTTTTGCATCGCTAATGTGTTGCTATTTAGCGATGCATTTTTTTTGCGTCGCTAATGGCGTCGCTATTTATTTTTCTTACTGAGTTGTCACAATTTGTTCGCAATTTAGTGACACAAAAAATGAGTCGCTAAATTGGCGTTGCTATTTCTGTATTTTTTTATAGTGAACCCTAAACCTAAACCTAAACCGCTAAACCCTAAACCTTAAAATCCTGAAAACCTAAACCCTAAACCCTAAACTCTAAAATGGCACCTAACCACGCATTGGCTGGAAATTTGCAACGCACTAAAATGCGTCGCTGTATAGCGACGCAATTCAGTGCGTCGTTGTATAGCGACGCATTATTGCGTCGCTAAAAATTAAAAATTTATAATGATTTTTTTTCATTTAGAATTGTTATAGTTTATTATAATATTATATTGTGATATGTGTCGCTAATTAATCGCTAAATATCGACGCAACTAACTGCATCGCAAAATTAACGAATTTTTTTAATGTTTTTTTTTTTTTGATTTTTTAATAAACAAAATTTTTAAGTAACAAATTTCTAAATTTCGATTCGACGGTTGTGATCGATTCAAGCCATGATCCCGATCGGTGATGATCGATCATACCGTTGCGATCCATCCGATCAGTGACGATCCGACGGTTGCGATTGATCTAAGCCATGATCCCGATCGGCGATGATCGATCGGACCGTTGCAATCCATCCCGATCGGCGATGATCCGACGGTTGCGATCGATCCAAGCCATGATTCTGATCAGCGATGATCGATATGATCGTTGCGATCCATCCGATCGGCGACGATCCGATGGTTGCAATCGATCCAAGCCATGATCCGGATCGGCGATGATCGATCGGACCATTGCGATCCATCCAATCGGCGATGATCTGATGGTTGCGATCGATCCAAGCCATGATTTCGATCGAAGATGATCGATCCGACGGTTGCGATCCATCTGATCGGCATCGATATCTGACGGTTGCGATTGATCCAAGCCATTACCCCGATCGGTGATGATCAATCGGACCATTGCGATCCATCCGATCGGCATCGATATCCGATGGTTGCGATTGATCCAAGCCATGATCCCGATCAGCGATGATCGATCGGACCGTTGCGATCCATCCGATCGGCGACAATCCAACGGTTGCGATCGATCCAAGCCATGATCCCGATCAGCGATGATCGATCCGACCGTTGCGATCCATCCGATCGATGACGATCAGATGGTTGCGATCGATCAAAGCCATGATCTCGATCAGCGATGATCGATTGGACTATTGCAATCAATCCTGATCGGTGACGATCCAACGGTTGCGATCGATCCAAGCCATGATCCTGATCGGCAATGATCGATCGAACCGTTGTAGTCCATCCGATCGGCGACGATCCGATGGTTGGGATCGATCCAAGCCATGATCCTGATCGGCGATGACCGATCCGACGGTTGCGATCCATATGATCGGTGACGATATCCACTAGTTGCGATCGATCCAAGCCATGATCCCAATCGGCGATGATCGATCGGACCATTGCAATCCATCCCATCGGTGATGATCCGACGGTTGCGATCAATGCAAGCCATGATCTCGATCGGCGATGATCAATAAGACCATTGCAATCCATCCCGATCGGCGATGTTCCGACGGTTGCGATCATTCCAATCCATGATCCCGATTGGCGATGATCGATCCAACGGTTGCGATCCATCCGATTGGCGACGATATCCAACAGTTCCGATCGATCCAAGCCATGATCCCGATCGGCGATGATCGATAGGACTGTTGCAATCCATCCGATCGGCGACGATCTGACAGTTGCGATCGATCCAAGCCATGATCCCAATTGGCGATGATCGATCGGACCGTTGCGATCCATCTGATCGGGGATAATCCGACGGTTGCGACCAATCCAAGCCATGATCTCGATTAGCGATGATTGATCGGACCATTGTGATCCATCCGATCGGCGATGATCCGACAGTTGTGATCGATCCAAGTTATGATCGATCGGACCATTGTAATCCATCCGATCAGCGACGATCCAACGGTTGCGATCGATACAAGCCATGATTCCGATCGGCGATGATCTATCAGACCGTTGTAGTCCATCCGATCGGCAACGATTCGATAGTTGCGATCGATCCAAGCCATGATCCCGATCGGCGATGATCGATCGGACTGTTGCGATCCATTTGATCAGCAACAATCCGATGGTTGCGATCGATCCAAGCCATGATCCCAACCGGCGATGATCTATCAGACCGTTGCGATCCATCCGATCGGCAAAGATCCGACGGTTGCGATCGATCCAAGCCATGATCCCGATCGGCGATGATCGATCGGACTGTTGCAATCCATTCGATCGGCGATGATCCGACTGTTGCGATCGATCCAAGCCATGATCCCGATCGGCGATGATCGATCGACCATTGCGATCCATCCGATCGGCGAAGATCCGACGGTTGCGATCGATTCAAGCCATGATCCCGATCAGCGATGATCGATCGGACCATTTCCATCCATCCGATCGGCGATGATCCGACGGTTACGATCGATCGAAGCCATGATCCCGATCGGTGATGATCGATCGGACCGTTGCAGCCCATCCGATCGGCGACGATCCGATGGTTCGATCGATCCAAGCCATGATCCCGATCGGCGATGATCGATCCTTGGTTGCGATCCATCCGATCGGCGATGATATCCGACGGTTGCAATCGATCCAAGCCACTATCCCGATCGCGATGATCGATCCGACGGTTGCGATCCATCCGATCAGCGATGATATCCGATTGTTGTGATCGATCCAAGCCATGATCCCGATCGGCGAGGATCGATCGGACCATTGCGATCCATCCAACGAACAACGATCCGACGGTTGTGATCAATCCAAGCCATGATTCCGATCGGCGATGATCGATCGGACTATTGCAATCATTTGATCGGCGACGATCCGACGGATGCGATCGATTCAAGCCATGATCTCGATCGGCTATGATCGATCGGACCGTTGCAGTACATCCGATAGGCACGATCCCATGGTTGCAATCGATCCAAGCCATGATTCCGTTCGGCGATGATCGATCGATGGTTGCGATCCATTGGATCGGCATGGATTTTCAATGGTTGCGATCGATCCAAGCCATAATCCCGATCGGTGATGATCGATCGGACCGTTGTGATCCATCCGATCGGCGACGATCCGATAGTTTTGATCGATCCAATCCATGATCTCGATCGGCGATGATCGATCAGACCATTGTGATCCATCAGATCGGCGATGATCCGATGGTTGTGATCGATCCAAGCCATGATCCCGATCGGCAATGATTGATCCGATCATTGCGATCCATCCGATCGTGGCCATCGATAGTTGTGATCAATCCAAACCATGATCTCGATCGACGATGATCGATCGACGGTTGCGATCCATCGATCGGTGATGATATCCGATGGTTGCGATCGATCCAAGCCATGATCCCAATCGACGATGATCGATCGGACCATTGCAATCCATCCGATCGGCGATGATCCGACGGTTGTGATAAATCAAAGCCATGATCCCGATCGGCGATGATTGATCGACCATTGCAATCCATCCCGATCGGCGATGTTCGACGATTGCGATCAATCCAAGCCATGATCCCGATCGACGATGATCGATCCGACGGTTGCGATCCATCCGATCAGATGATATCCGATGGATGCGATCGATTCAAGCCATGATCCCGTCGGCGATGATCGATCGACCGTTGTAGTCCATTCGATTGGTGACGATCCGATGGTTGCGATAGATCCAAGCCATGATTCCGATCGGTGATGATCGATCGGACCGTTGCAATCCATCCCGACCGGCGACGATCCGACGGTTGCGATCGATCCAAGCCTTGATTCCGATCGGCGATGATCGATCTGATGGTTGTGATCCATCCGATCGGCATCGATATTCCGACAGTTGCGATCGATCCAAGCCATGATCCCGATCGGCGATGATTCGATGGTTGCGATCGATCCAAGCCATGATCTCGATCGGCCATGATCGATCGGACCATTGCGATCCATCAATCGGCGATGATTGACGGTTGCGCTTGATGCAAGACATGATCCCTATCGGTGATGATCGATGGACCGTTGCAATCCATCCGATCGGCGATAATCCGACGGATGCGATCGATCCAAGCCATGATTCCGATCGGTGATGATCGATACGATGGTTGCGATCCATTCGATCGGCGTCGATAATCGACGGTTGCGATCGATCCAGGCCATGATCCCGATCGGCGATGATCGATTGATCGTTGCGATCCATCCGATCGGCGATGATCCATCGGTAGCGATCGATCCAAGCCATGATCCCGATCAGCGATGATATATCGACCATTACGATCCATCCGATTGGCGTCGATATCCGATGGTTGCGATCGATCCAAGCCATGATCCGATTGGCGATGATCGATCGGACCGTTGCGATCCATCCGATCAACGATGATCCGATGGTTGCAATCGATCCAAGCCATGATCCCGATCAGCGACGATCGATCGGACGTTGTAGTCCATCCGATCGGCGATGATCCGATGGTTGCGATCGATCCAAGCCATGATCTCGATCGGCGATGATCGATCGGACCGTTGCAATCCTTCCCGATCAGCGATGATCCGACGGTTGCGATCGATCCAAGCCATGATTCCGATCGACGTCGATATTCGACGGTTGTGATCGATCCAAGCCATGATTCCGATCGGCAATGATCTATCCGATCCGATCGGCGACGATCCGACGGTTGCAATCAATCCAAGCCATGATCCCGATCAGCGATGATCGATCCGACGGTTGCGATCTATCCGATCGGTGACGATATCGATGGTTTCGATCGAACCAAGCCATGATCCCAATCGGCTATGATCGATCGGACCATTGCAATCTGATGTGGCTGATCATCGCGTTAGGGTAAATGGTAACGTGGCTAACGGAGTTTCCTCCCTTAACGCCGGAACCCTCCCCGTTGTTCGACGCGCATTACCCTGCCCCGAGACCCCAAACGGTGTCGGGGTAGGGTCATTTGCACATTGACCCCGAGATGCCTTTCGGTCTCGGGGTGCCCACGCATTACCTGCCCCGAGACCCCAAACGGTCTCGGGGTAGGGTCATTTGCACATTGACCCCGAGACCCCTTCCGGTCTCGGGGTGCCCACGCATCACCCTACCCCCGAGACCCCAAACGGTCTCGGGGTAGGGTCATTTGCATATTGACCCCGAGACCCCTTCCAGTCTCGGGGTGACCACGCATTACCCTACCCCCGAGACCCCAAACGGTCTCGGGGAGGGTCATTTGCATATTGACCCCGAGACCCCTTTCGGTCTCGGGGTGCCCACGCATTACCCTGCCCCCGAGACCCCAAACGGTCTTGGGGCAGGGTCATTTGCACATTGACCCCGAGACCCCTTCCGGTCTCGGGGTGCCCACGCATCACCCTGCCCCCGAGACCCCAAACGGTCTGGGGTAGGGTCATTTGCATATTGACCCCGAGACCCCTTCCGGTCTCGGGGTGCCCACGCATCACCCTGCCCGAGACCCCAAACGGTCTTGGGTAGGGTCATTTGCACATTGACCCCGAGACCCCTTCGGTCTCGGGGTGCCCACGCATCACCCTGCCCCGAGACCCCAAACGGTCTCGGGGTAGGGTCATTTGCACATTGACCCGAGACCCCTTCCAGTCTCGGGGTGCCCACGCATCACCCTGCCCCCGAGACCCCAAACAGTCTTGGGGTAGGGTCATTTGCACATTGACCCCGAGACCCCTTACGGTCTCGGGGTGCCCACGCATTACCCTGCCCCCGAGACCCCAAACGGTCTCGGGGTAGGGTCATTTGCATATTGACCCCGAGACCCCTTCCGGTCTCGGGGTGCCCACGCATCACCCTGCCCCCGAGACCCCAAACGGTCTCGGGGTATGGTCATTTGCACATTGACCCCGAGACCCCTTCCGGTCTCGGGGTGCCCACGCATTACCCTGCCCCCAGACCCCAAACGGTCTCGGGGTAGGGTCATTTGCATATTGACCCGAGACCCCTTCGGTCTCGGGGTGCCCACGCATCACCCTGCCCTCGAGACCCCAAACGGTCTCGGGGTAGGGTCATTTGCATATTGACCCCGAGACCCCTTCCGGCCCCGGGGTGCCCATGCATTACCCTGCCCGAGACCCCAAACGGTCTCGGGGTAGGGTCATTTGCACGTCGACCTCGAGAACCCTTCCGGTCTTGACAACGGCCGCCTACGTTCAAGCCACGTGACCAACTTCCCTCGGCAGTGACGGATAACTTTTCTATGAATGTGCTTAGCGATGTGGGCAACAAACGTACCCCTCAGGTCTTAGGGTGCGCCAGCATCATCCCACCCCAGGGGTCTGCTCCAGCCTCAAGGTGCGAGAGCAGTGCCCAACATGCGAGTCAGCCGTTGAACTAAATGATAACTTTGGGCCACCTGACGCGCCCGTAGATGTTAGTGACCATACCTCATAATGGCATATGGTGCATCGTACGTGGTTCACTGCGCATGACCATACCCCGTTACGAGATACGGTCCGCCACCACTTGTCTCTGTGCGCGGTCATGTCAGGCAACGGCACGCACTGAACTCAACCATAGCTATCAGACACCTGTGGAGTCATACTAACAGGTGATGTAGGACACGCTTGACGCATACAGTGACGGTACGACCCATCAATGTCAAGCCTCACCTTTTGTTTGTTATCGCATGAGGCTCCCCAAAATCAGCGATCTCCAAGGATGAAATGATGGGTCTTTGAGCAGGTAGAAAAGGCAAGACGAACACTGTAAGTGGGTCTCTTTTGAACTCTGGTTTTCTAGTTCTATTTCCACTAGCAAAAACCCTAACTGTTTGGCTCCTTCGACCGAACAGTTCTTATCTGATCCTAAGTGACTGACTTGAGCGTCGGAGGGTCCCCATCGGAGCATCCGGTCTCGGGGACTTTACTTGTAGGAGTCCGGTGAGAAGGATGTCCGTCTTCCCCGACGTTTGAAGGAGGAGTCGACGTCCGTCTTCCCCGATGTTCGAGGAGGTGACTTGGCGTCATTAGATTGGCATGCCAGAAAGGGGGGTGGAGGTGATTGAAGAAAAGGATAGCCTCGAACCTATTACTAACTTCTGCCTCTTCAAGTTCTCAAACAATGGTGATGACTCGTGCATGAGGAGCCTCTGTCATCCATGCTGGGGGGCAGTGTCAAAAAGCTGATCAGCTCACAGCAGGCCCCTAGCTCCTCCAGTCGATGCGCCAGCCCCAGCACCGGTGCACGACCTCAGGAAGATCGGCTTGCCGCTCTTGCTGTGCAAGTTCAATCTCTGGCCACAATGGTCCAAGGCCTGTAGCATCAGGCGGTATTGGCGCGGCAGCCAGAACCCCTCCCATCGATGCCAGGAGATCATCAGCCCAGTCAGCACTCAATTCGGAGGAGGTCTCCTGCCCGTAAGGCCTGTTCTCGCTGCGCTTCACCTAAGTCTCACCGCCACGAGGTCTCTAAGTGGCCCCGCTTGCCCACGCGCCGCGTCAGTATATCCCCCAAGCGATGACGCGAGAAGGTGGCGGAGCATTCCCATCGGCCTCCCCGATGCCTTTCCTCTTCCTCAGACTCTTCGAGAGAAGGGTCTTTTGATGACGGGGTAGCCCGCCGGGCGGAGCAAAGACTTGATGAATATAACCAACGGTTAGAAGAACTCAGCCGCCGAATTACCAATCCTCTGGGGATGGACTATGACAGCCACCACCTCTGTCCCGTCGTATCATGGAAGAACCTATCTCCACCCGATTCGTCTTCCACAGCTGGATCCTTACGACGGGACCACGGACCCCCTGGACCATCTGGAGAGTTATAAAGTTCTTATGCAGGTCCAGGGGGCAACTGATTCACTCATGTGCATCGCTTTCCAGCCACCTTGAAGAAAGCTGCCCGAGCCTGGTATTCCCGCCTACCGCTGAGGAGTATCGACTCTTTTGTCAGCTGGAAAGGGCCTTTCTGGCCCACTTTGATGCCTACAGAAAGATTCAAAGGTGGCTGACAGCCTTTTCTCCATTCAGCAGAAGGGCGGCGAGTCCCTGCGGGACTACGTTGCTCGGTTCAAGGAAGCTGCCTTGGAGGTTTACAACCTTGAGGACTCTGTGGCCACTTTGGCCTTGAAGGGAGGCTGCGTCCATCCCGCTTCATGTACTCCTTGGACAAGAAGCCGCCCGGCTCCTATGCCGAGCTCTTGATACGGGCCCAGAAGTACATTCGAGCGGACGAGGCCGATTCCTCTCGGCGTGAAGTTAGCGGGAGCTTACCCAAGAAGCCAGCCCATCCAGAGCCTACCAAAGTTCGTCCCAGGAAACCTGAGCCTCCTCATCGACCAGATAACCATCCCCGAGCCCCCACGCCAAGAGACGGGCCCTACACCCCTCTACTCGCCCCGATATCGCATATCCTTCTTGAGATTGAGGGCAAGCCTTATCTTCAGCGCCCTCCTCCACTGAACCCGAAGGTCCCCCGCAACAAGAACTTCTACTGTCGCTACCATTGGGACCACGACCATGACACCGACGACTGCCACCACCTGAAGAAGGCAATAGAAGACCTCATTCAGCGCGGTCACCTAGGAAAGTTCATTCAGAGGAATAACCCGGGAGCTCCTGGCCCATCGGCACCCCCCACCGATGATCGACAACGCCCCAACCGAGAAGACATGACAATGATATCCTGGGGGGCAGGCGGCCCACCTAAGAGGTCGAGGGTAGAGGGGGATTTAGACTCTGTAATCCCTTTTTCTAAAAGGGACCTAGGGGGTGGTTAACAAAAATGACGATAGTGTCGTCGTATCTATGACGATAGCAAAACACCCTATAAAAAAAATCTTGGTCGATAGTGGGAGCTCGATGGATTTTTTGAGTTATGATACTTTTGTTCGTATGAATTTTCACATGACTTACTTTGGCCTGTCGTCACCCCTCTGATGGGATTGACTGAGATTCCGTGAGGGTTGAGGGGGAGATCACTCTTCCAGTCACAGCAGGGACCCTGCGCCAAAGACGGTCCTTATGAGCTTCTTGGTGGTCTGGGTACCCCTCGCTTACAATGCCATCCTTGGAAGGCCCGGGCTCAACCTTCTGGACGCCATCATCTCCACTAAGAGACTCCTTGTGAGGTTTTCCACCAGTGAAGGAATCGGGGAGATGTGGGCGGAGCAGAACCCGCCCCCACTTTGCTGTCACATGGCTCCGAGTCCTGAGGGGTTGGTGCCTGCACCCGCACGAGAGGTGTTGGACCCCCGGGACCTGGAGAGGAGAGGAGAACCGGCTGAGCATCTACTGGCTTTCCCTCTCAGGGAGGACCAGACAAGAATGGTCCGCGTTGAGCTTCACTCTCGGAGGAGGTCCGTGACCAGCTCCTACTTTCCTGCGAACCAACGCTGATGTCTTCGCCTGGTCAGCGTCGGACATGCCGGGCATCCCAGAGGAGGTAATTACTCATCAGCTCAACATCAAGCCGGAATGCCGACCCGTTCGGTAGAAGAAAATAAGTTTCGCCCCGGAAAGACAGAAGGCTATAGATGAGGAGGTGCGAAAGCTCTTTTAGCGGCCGGACATATCCGAGAGGTGCACTACCCCGACTGGCTGGCAAATGTCGTGATGGTGCGCAAAGCCAGTGGGAGCTGGAGGATGTGCGTGGACTTCACCGATCTTAATAAGGCGTGCCCCAAGGATAGCTTTCCACTACCTTGGATCGATCAGCTGGTGGACGCAACGTCCGGGCATGCGGCTCTCAGCTTCATGGATGCATTCTCAGGGTATAACCAAATAAGGATGGACCCGGCTGATGAAGAGGCTACCTCCTTTGTCACTGAAAAGGGAATCTACTGCTACAAAGTGATGCCGTTTGGGCTAAAGAAAGCCGGAGCTACTTATCAGAGGCTGATGAATAAGATCTTTGAGCACTAGCTCGGGTGCAACATGGAAGTATATGTGGATGATATGTTGACCAAGAGTGTCTGCGCAGCCGACCATGTCACCGATCTTGCAGAAACCTTCAACAACCTGCGCCAATACCGAATGAGGCTGAACCCCCATAAGTGCGCCTTTGGGGTTGCAGTCGGCAAGTTTTTGGGCTTCATGGTACTCAACGAGGGATTAAAGCCAACCCCGACAAGATCCGGGTCATTATGGACATGAGGCCCCCAGTCAATAAAAAGGAGGTGCAGCGCCTAACCAGGAGGGTGGCGGCCCTGAGCCGCTTCATGTCAAGATCGGCGGAGAGGTGCCTGCCCTTCTTCAAGGCTCTGCGCAAGGTCAACAGTTTTGAATGGACAAAGAAATGCCAGGGAGCCTTCGAAGAGTTGAAGCAATTTTTATTCACTCCCCCGTTGCTGTCAAAGCCGAGGAATGGGGAGGAGCTCTTCCTGTACCTCACAGCCTCATCGAAAGCCATCAGTTCTGTGCTCGTGTGCATGGATGCTGACGGAGTGCAGAAGCCAGTCTATTACACTAGAAAAATACTGTATGATGCTGAGGCCAGATACTCCAGAACTGAGAAGGTCATTTTTCCTTGGTGGTCTCCGCCCAACGCTTCCGACCCTACTTCCAAGCTCATTCCATTATGGTGCTCACGGACCAACCTCTCCAAACTATTCTATCCCGTCCTGACACCTCGGGTCGGTTAGCTAAGTGGGCTGTTAAGCTAAGTGAATTTGACTTGTCCATCCGGCCAAGGTCCGCCATGAAGTCCCAGGTGTTAGCCGATTTCCTGGTCGAGTGCACCTGGACGGAGGAGGGCCACGAGGGGATGCATTCAGAGGTATCCACGGAGCCACCCTCAGCTGGGGGTGCAAAAGGAGAAGAGTGGATCCTGCATGTAGATGGGGCAGCGAACTCTCAAGGAAGTGGGGCTGGGCTTATCCTCGCAAGCCCCGAGGGGGAGGTGGTAGAGTATGCACTCAGGTTTCTATTTCCGGCCACCAATAATCAGGCGAAGTATGAAGCCCTGCTGGCGGGGATGAAACTGGCCAAGGAGCTTGGAGCGGAGTGTTTGAGAGCCTTCACAGACTCCCAGCTTGTCTCTGGGCAGGTTGCTGGGGAGTATGAAGCCAGGGACCCAATCATGTCCCGCTACCTGGGTAAGGTGCAATCCCAGGCCTCTTGTTTCTCTTACTTCCGCGTCAGCTACATTCCTCGAGCGGAGAATGCCAGGGCCGACGCACTGTCCAGATTAGCTACCTCGGCCGACGGGACACTGGGGAGAACATACGTAGAGCACTTGCAAACCCCAAGCATCGAAGCTACGGAAGAGGCATTATCGCTTAAGCAAGAGCCTTCTTGGATGGATGCCTATGTGCGGTACTTGATTGACGGCAGTCTTCCAGAAGACCCCGCAGAGGCCAGATTACTCAAGCGGCAAGCTCCCAGATTCCTGTTGATGAACGAAAGGCTCTATTGAAGGTCATTCTCGTATCCTGTTCTCAAGTGCGTGGGGCCGGCGGAGGCGGACTACATTTTGCGAGAAATTCACGAAGGCATTTGTGGGAGTCATCTGGGGGGCAGAGCCTTAGCTTATAAGGCCCTGCGGCAGGGGTATTACTGGCTGACCATGAAAGAAGATGCGGCTGAGCTTGTCAAGAGGTGTGGCAGTTGTCAATGCCATGCTAATATTCAACGACAGCCCACCTCCCAGTCGACCCCTTTGGTGGCACCTTGGCCATTTTCCCAGTGGGGGATGGACATCTTGGGACCATTCCCCACGGCCTTCGAACAGCGCAAATTCCTCCTGGTGGCAGTTGATCACTTTACCAAATGGATTGAAGCCGAGGTCCTTGCTAAAATTACTGAAAGTAAGGTGAGGTCCTTCTTTGGAAGTCCATCATATGCCGGTTCGGGCTACCCCATACTCTGGTCCCCGACAACGGCAAGCAATTTGATAACGTCTTCTTCCGAGGGTTCTGCACCGAACTTGGCATCCACCACAGGTTCACTTCCGTTGGACACCCCCAAACAAATGGAGCAGCCGAAGTGACCAACCGCATCATTCTCCAGGGATTGAGAACCCGGCTAGACGATTCTAAAGGGCGATGGGTGGAGGAGCTTCACAATGTGCTATGGGCCTACCATACAACACCACGGGTCCCTACCGGAGAAACTCCATTTAGCCTGGTTTTTGGGTCCGAGGCTGTTATCCCCGTGGAGATAGGCCCCGAGTCCTCGGGTGGAGTCGTATGATGAGGAGGCCAACTCTGATCGGCTGCGAGCCAATCTTGACTTGGTGGAAGAGGTGAGGAACCGATCACGGCTACGGATGGCAGTCTACAGACAACGAGCTGCCAAATACTACAATGCCCATGTACGTCCCAAGACTTTCTTGCCGGGAGACCTGGTCCTTCGACGGGCTGAGGTCTCAAAGCCGATGGAGGGGGGTAAGTTCGCCCCGAATTGGAAGGACCCTACCGGGTTGTCGAGACGCTCCGTCACGGAGCTTACAAGATCAAAGAGCTTGATGGGAAACCGCTCCCTCGGACATGGAATGCAGACAATCTTCGTCGGTATTATCAGTAATGCGTCTTTCCTCTCACATTAAATTCCGTGCCAATGTACTTTCGGGCCTTCTCCCCTTATTCTGTGCTAATGAATTTCAATTTTAATGATGTGTTCCGCATAAAGCCCGACACCCATCGGCAGAAAAAGCCCTGGGCCAGCCATGCATAAAGCCCGACACCCGTCAGCACAAAAAGCCCTGGGGCAGCCAGGCATAAAGCCCGACACCCGTCGGCACCAAAAGCCCTGGGCCAGCCAGGCATAAAGCCCGACACCTGTCGGCACAAAAAGCCTTGGGGCAGCCAGGCATAAAGCCCGACACCCGTCGGCACAAAAAGCCCTGGGGCAGCCAGGCATAAAGCCCGACACCCGTCGGCACCAAAATCCCTGGGCCAGCCAGGCATAAAGCCCGACACCCATCGGCACAAAAAGCCCTAGGGCGGCTAGGCATAAAGCCCGACACCCGTCGGCACAAAAAGCCCTGGGGAAGCCAGGCATAAAGCCCGATACCTGTCAGCACAAAAAGCCCTGGGCCAGCCAGTTATAAAGACCGACATCCGTCGGGACCAAAAGCCCTAGGTCAGCTAGGCATAAAGCCCGACACCCATCGGCACAAAAAAGCCCTGGGCCAGCCAGGCATAAAGATCGACACCCGTTGGCACAAAAATCCCTGGAGCAGCCAGGCATGGAGCCCGATGCCCGACGACACCTAAAGCCTCGCGTATCCCTTGCAGAGCAGTGTACCGTCAGACTTTAGGGACCCGCCTACCACGATCTCCAAAGCTCGATGCACCGATCAGAGAACCTATCCCTCTACAGCAAGCACGAACATTATCTCACCCCCTAGATCCCAAACGATCTCGGGGTGAGATCTTTGCATCCTGACCCCGAGACCCCCAACGGTCTCGGGATGAGGCCATTGCACCCCCAGGTTCGATCCTAGATGGCCAAGACGGAGTAATTCGTGCATAGCGCTAAAAGAGCCGAGAGGTCGTAAATCATAAACCGATGAATTTGAAGTAAAGGTTGGAGATGGACCATTTATCTTGCAAGAAAAAGATATTTTATTAATTCCAAAGTGATTACAAAATACCTACGCAGTCGGACTTGCAAAATGAATACAAGCAGAGGTTTACGGTTCGCCTGGCGCGGACTCGTCGTCGGAGGGGGTCGATTCCGTGAGGTTATCTGGTTCGATCTCCAGGGCTTGAGGGAGGTTCAATTCCCGAGCGATCTTCTTGTTGGCCCAGATGGCAACCCAAGAGGGGGGGGGGGGTGAATTGGGTTCTTAAAAATTTAAGACTTTTTAGATGTTTTAAACAGATTTGCCCAAGATGTGCAAGTGAGTGAAATTAACTAAGAAGCAATGCACAAGCAATTAATAAAGAGAGAGAGAGAGAAAATATAGCACGGCAAACACAAGATAATTTTATAGTGGTTCGGTGCAACCAACACCTACGTCCACTCCCAAGATTCACTTGGGTCCACACTATAATCTTTCTAGATTACAGCCGAGTTGTTTTCCAAGCTCACAACTCAAACTTGTTGTTTTCCCGGGTGAACAACGAACCCAGCTGGTTTTAACTCGGGCTTACCAGCACAAAACCCTACACGTTGTTTTTCACGGGCTCACAACTAACCCAACATAAGCACTCCGGCTTGCAACGAGGTATATCAACCTCCACTGATTCAATCCACTGATTGAATCAGCAAACAATTAGAATAAAAGTGTTTGGATAATGAAATGCTCCCTTGAGCAAATATACAAATGAAGTATAAAATAAAGAGTTAGAAAAGCCTGATAGTATTGCAGATGGTAGTGGCTTTGGCTTTCTTCCTTCTTCTCTTTAACTCTTCTTGAAGTGTTGAATCACGCCTCAGCAAGATTCTTGACCGTTGAAGACTTTGGAGTTGAGATGAAGCTTTTTCTCCTTTTGAAAATCCTTCGATTTGATCTTTGAAATGCTTATGGATTTTCTTTTGACTCTTGTGGATTGATGAGAAGGAGTAGACGAAACTTTCTCTTTGATTTCACTCCCTTTGAATCACTCTATTTCGAGCTAAAAGATTTTTCTATGAAAGCTCTGTTTTCCCTCTTTTTGAAAGATATGCTTTTCTCTCTTTTTGATTTTCTCTTCATTGTTCTGAGTTGAAAAGAGCTCCTCTATTTATAGATTCTACAAAAATATATCCGTTAGAGATAAGGAAAAATAGCCGTTATTCAAAAATCTTACCGTTGGAGCTGAGTTGGCATCCGTAAAATTTCGCCCAGATTTGCTGGAGTCGACTCATGCTTTTCCCGAGTCGGCTCGAGCTCGTCTTACCAAATATAGAAATGTTTAAAAAGGTTAGGGGTCGACTCGCCAGAAATAAAGTGTCGACTCCTGATAGTCGGGAGTCGACTCGAGAAAGGCTTGGGGTCGACTCGCGAAGTGCTCAGAAAAACACTCTTCTGGTGTCTGAGCGGAGTCGACTCGCACAGTCCAGGAGTCGGCTCGACAGAATCAGGGGTCGACTCGACAATTTCGTGGGTTGACTCAACACAGATGCACATTTCTGTACACTGAGCGGAGTCGACTCTGAAACTCAGGAGTCGGCTCCGGAACGTATCAAAAATCAGAAACTTTTCTGATTGACATTAAAATCGTTCCAGATTCATTTTAATTCATTGTTTTGACTTGAAATCAATAAAATTAACATTTAGAATTGATTCAAGAACTAATCCAAAAACTTATTGAATAAAACATGACTTATAACATTTCTTTCGAAAGTTTGAATATTGAGCTTAAAGTCACTTTCAAAATTGATTAAAGTTAAACTTGAGCATTCTCATTGATTGTTCAAAATAAATTTGTTGCTCATTTACATAAACTCATTACATCCTTTAATGAACTCAATGGCTTTTAGTAATCATCAAAATCAAAAGGATTGGATCATATAATTTTTCTATAATCTTTCAACACTTCTCCTTCCCGTGCTGAAACCCTTTAAGAAACACCGCTGTCAAGGCTTCCGCCAAGTCATCCGTAAGCGCTCGGATGCTTTGTATTATGCTATGACTCCGGCGGATCTAGCCACGACAGCGGCTTCTATCTCAACGGCCTGAACCCCTTTCTCCATGGCGAGAGCTGCCACTGCAGCCCTCTCGGCCTCTGGGCGCGGCTCACCTTTTCCTTCGCGACCCTCGCCTGCTCCTCCGCAGCCCTCGCCTTTTCCTCCGCAACCCTCGCCTGCTCCTCCGCAGCCCTCGCCTTTTTCTCTGCGGCCTTCGCCTTTTCTTCCGCTACCCTCGAATTCTCCCTCTCCGCCTCCGCTCTCTTCTTGGCCTCGGTCACCTGGCCCTTGATCTCTTGCACGGTCGAGGATAGCTCAGAGATATGTAGATCCCTGGCTGCAACTGTGTCTTGGGCAATCATCATCTGGCTGAGCGCCGCTTGTAGGCGGCTGGCCGCGGTCTCTACTCGATTTTCGGCGGCCCCTATTTCCTCGGCCCGAGCAGTCCTGGCTGAGTCCAAGGCCCCCTCGGCCGCTACTGCGCACGCATGCGCCTCCTCAGCCTCTTTCTGGGCCTCACACAGAAGGGCCTTCCCTCCGTGGATGACCTCCCTGGCGGCCCTAAAGGAGTTCGCTATCTGTGTATGGTTTCAATGTCAAAAAAAGGGGGGGGGGGGGGGGGGGGGGGGGGGAGAGAAGGAAAAGAACAATAATGAGTAGATAAAATGTGGGGGTGCAGAGTGGCTGGATCACTTACTCTGACGACAGCCGCATAGGACTCCCGGAAGAACGTGCCCATCTTCATGTGCCTGAGCTCTTCCAGGATCTCGGGCAGGAAGACTGGTGAGAGGACCTGCTCTGCCCAGTGCCCATCGTCCAGAACGGAGCCTCGAGGTGCCCTTGGTTCGGTTCCCCTTCCCTCAGCTCCCTCGGCGTTTTCTGACCCGGCATGGGGGCTGTTCGCTGGCGTCTGTTCCAGGGGAGGGTTGCTGCCCCGGAGGGTCCCTCCCCCCAGCTTCTTGATGATTCAGGGAGAGTCACCCCGCTGAGAACAGGGAGCTCCTCCGTCGTCACCGGCCCCTCCGCGACCGGCACTTCTACTGCGTTGATCCCTCCACGGTCGAATCCTCTCTCAGGACCTCCTCGGTCATCACCCTTTCTGGAGGAGTGTCGGCGGTAAGGTCGATTTCTGGGGCAACCGGAGGCTCTAGCGGACTGGAGGCTCGGACACCCGAACTGTCGGGCGTTTTGGGGCTGGGGCTCGCTGACCTTCACTTGGTCCTTCTCGGGCCCTCTTCTTGGAAACGGCCTTCAGAAGTTTGCGGGTCGAGATATTCATGGCTGCACAATACCGGTCAAAGTTAAAAAAAAAAAAACTTTTGAAGTGATGAATGGAACCGAGCGAGATTCCGGTTAGGTATGAAGATGGCTTACCCCGATGGGAGGTGAGACCAGTCACCAGGAAGTTTTCCTCTGTTAGGAGCAGGGTGTATCGAGGGATCTCGGCAGTCAGCATTCGACCCAACGCCTCCCTGTCTCCGGCTTGGACGGCGGAGTTGGAGTTGCCTTGAAGATCGGGGTCTCCCTACCGGGGCCTAACTCCGTCTAAACTGGCGAAAAAATACCAGGATTTCCATCCCTTGATCGAAGAAGGAAGGAGGAGTTTGAGGGCCCGACTGGGCCGTGGCTGGAATAGCCACCAACCTTTCTGGGAACGAAGGATATAAAAAGACCAAAAGAGGGAGATTCGGGGGTTGATACCAAGGCGGTGGCAGAGAATGACAAAAGCGCTGATGACCCTAAGGGAATTTGGGACCAACTGGGAAGGAGTCAAAGAATAGTATTCGAGGAGATTGACAAAAAAGGGACAAAAGGGTGGCCGTAAGCCTGCCTTCAGGCAAATGTCGTAAATGGCCACTCGATCGGGACGGGAGAAAATGACTCTATCATTGGGGGTCGGCAGGAAAAGCTCAACATCCCGGGGAAACCGATAGCGGGCCCGGATTTTGCCAAATCTTGGCCAGTTATCATGGAGGGAGTCCCCTCCGGGGACTCCACCTCCACCCTCGAGGAAGTCCCGGCCTCTGTCCGGTGTCTTCTCGACGGGGCCTTTCCAGCAACCCATCGTTGGGCCAGAGGGACGCGGTCCTCTGTGTCGGTGGACCACTCAAGCGGGGGAGAGGCGGAAGGGACAGGAGAAGTTCCACGCCCCGTAGAAGAATGATTCTTCGAATCATCCTCCGAGGTTCGAGACGGGGAACTCATGGATAAAAGGAATGGAAGAATCAGAAGAGAAAGTTGACCTGAAGGAAGAAAAGCAAGATGCAGGTTCTCGGGTCACAGGGGAGACCAAGACAGGCTCAGAGGAAGAAGATGGCAGCAGCAATGTGGCCGGATTCACCCCCCCTCTCTGAGTTTTATTTGGTTTCAAATGTCCCGCCAGGTCCCATCAACCACGTGGATCTCAGCTATAGGCTGGCTCGCCTCGGTGGATGCCCAGCGCATGACGCGAAGCGCGTCCGTCCAATGATGGGACCTCGCTGACGTCGCCGCTGTAAAGAGTAATGATGGAGCGACTTTCCACATAAACTTCGAAGAGTTAATCTCGCCTCGAGGACGATTATGGCGGATCGAGCGGACGGAGGTGGCCGCTCCTTCACATTCTCCACGCCGTCCACATCAGAGATGCAGCAATGACCGGGGACATGCGTCCAGGGGATCAGCCACATGGGAAGTAGCACCCCTTTCGCCTTGCCAGTGGGACCCGCATTGCCTCAGGGGTGAGGGGGCATCTGATGTGGCTGATCCATCGCCATTAGGGTAAATGATAACGTCGGCTAACGGAGTTTCCTCCCTTAACGCCGGAACCCTCCCCGTTGTTCGATGCACATTACCCTGCCCCCGAGACCCCAAACGATCTCGGGGTATGGTCATTTGCACATTGACCCCGAGATGCCTTCCGGTCTCAGGGTGCCCATGCATTATCCTGCCCCCGAGACCCCAAACGGTCTCGGGGTAGGGTCATTTGCACATTGACCCAGAGACCCCTTCCGGTCTTGGGGTGCCAATGCATCACCCTGCCCCCGAGACCCCAAACGGTCTCGGGGTAGGGTCATTTGCATATTGACCCCGAGACCCTTCCGGTCTCGGGGTGCCCATGCATTACCCTGCCCCCGAGACCCCAAACGGTCTCGGGGTAGGGTCATTTGCATATTGACCCCGAGACCCTTCCGGTCTCGGGGTGCCCACGCATTACCCTGCCCTTGAGACCCCAAATGGTCTCGGGGTAGGGTCATTTGCACATTGACCCCGAGACCCCTTCCGGTCTCGGGGTGCCCACGCATCACCCTGCCCCCGAGACCCCAAATGGTCTCGGGGTAGGGTCATTTGCATATTGACCCCGAGACCACTTCCGGTCTCGGGGTGCCCACGCATCACCCTGCCCCCAAGACCGTTTGGGTAGGGTCATTTGCACATTGACCCCGAGACCCCTTTCGGTCTCGGGGTGCCCACGCATCACCCTGCCCCCGAGACCCCAAATGGTCTCGGGGTAGGGTCATTTGCATATTGACCCCGAGACCCCTTCCGATCTCGGGGTTCCCACACATCACCCTGCCCCCGAGACCCCAAACGGTCTCGGGGTAGGGTCATTTGCACATTGACCCCGAGACCCCTTCCGGTCTCGGGGTGCCCACGCATCACCCTGCCCCCGAGATCCCAAATGGTCTCGGGGTAGGGTCATTTGCACATTGACCCCGAGACCCCTTCCGGTCTCGGGATGCCCATGCATCACCCTGCCCCCGAGACCGTCTTGGGGTGCCCACGCATCACCCTGCCCCCGAGACCCCAAACGGTCTCGGGGTAGGGTCATTTGCACATTGACACCGAGACCCCTTCTGGTCTCGGGGTGCCCACGCATTACCCTGCCCCCGAGACCCCAAACGGTCTCGAGGTAGGGTCATTTGCATATTGACCCCGAGACCCCTTTCGGTCTCGGGGTGCCCACGCATCACCCTGCCCCCGAGACCCCAAACGGTCTCGGGGTAGGTCATTTGCACATTGACCCCGAGACCCCTTCCGGTCTCGGGGTGCCCACGTATTACCCTGCCCTCGAGACCCAAACGGTCTCGGGGTAGGGTCATTTGCATATTGACCCCGAGACCCCTTCCGGTCTTGGGGTGCCCACGCATCACCCTGCCCCCGAGACCCCAAACGGTCTCGGGGTAGGGTCATTTGCATATTGACCCCGAGACCCCTTTCGGCCCCGGGGTGCCCACGCATTACCCTACCCCCGAGAACCCAAACGGTCTCGGGGTAGGGTCATTTGCACGTCGACCTCGAGAACCCTTCCGGTCTCGACAACGGCCGCCTACGTTCAAGCCACGTGGCCCACTTCCCTCGGGAGTGACGGATAACTTGCTATGAATGTGCTTAGCGATGTTGGCAACAAACGTACCCCTCAAGTCTTAGGGTGCGCCAGTATCATTCCACCCCAGGGGTCTGCTCCAGCCTCAAGGTGCGGGAGCAGCGCCCAACATGCGAGTTAGCCGTTGAACTAAACGACAACTTTGGGCCACCTGGCGCGCCCGCGCAACCCACCGTGCGCCCGTAGCTGTTAGTGACCATACCTCATAACGGCGTATGGTGCATCGCACGTGGTTCACTGCGCATGACCATACCCCGTTACGAGATACGGTCCGCTACCACTTGTCACTGTGCGCGGTCATGTTAGGCAACGGCGTGCACTAAACTCAACCATAGCTATCAGACACCTGTGGAGTCGTACTAACAGGTGATGTAGGACACGCTTGACGCATACGGTGACGATACGACCCGTCAATGTCAAGCCTCACCTTTTTGTTTGTTATCGCATGAGGCTCCCAAAAATCAGCGATCTCCAAGGACGAAATGATGGGTCTTTGAGCAGGTATAAAAGGCAAGACGAACACTGTAAGTGGGTCTCTTTTTGAACTCTGGTTTTCTAGTTCTATTTCCACTAGCAAAAACCCTAACTATTTGGCTCCTTCGACCGAACAGTTCTTATCTGATCCTAAGTGACTGACTTGAGCATCGGAGGGTCCCCACCGGAGCATCCGGTCTCCGGGGACATTACTTGCAGGAGTCCAGCGACAAGGATGTCCGTCTTCTCCGATGTTTGAAGGAGGAGTCCGGCGAGAGGGACGTCCGTCTTCCCCGACGTTCGAAGGAGGAGACTTGGCGTCATCACAATCCATACGATTCGCGATGATCCGACGGTTGCGATCAATCCAAGCCATGATCCCGATCGGCGATGATCGATCGGACCATTGCAATAATCCCGATCGGCATTGTTCCAACGGTTGCGATCAATCCAAGCCATGATCCCAATCGGCGATGATCGATCCGACGGTTTCGATCCATCCGATCGGCGATGATATCCGATAGTTGTGATCGATCCAAGCCATGATCCCAATCGGCGATGATCGATCGGACTGTTGCAATCCATCCGATCGGCAACGATCCGACGATTGCAATCGATCCAAGCCATGATCTCGATCGGCGATGATTGATCGGATCGTTGCAGTCCATCTGATCGGAGATAATTCGACGGTTGTGATCGATCCAAGCCATGATCCCGATCGGCGATAATCGATCGGACCGTTGCGATACATCCGATCGGCGATGATCCAACGGTTGCGATCGATCCAAGCCATGATCCCAATCGGCGATGATCGATCGGACCGTTGGGATCCATCCGATCGGCGATGATCCGACAGTTTCGATCGATCTAAGCCATGATTTCGATCGGCGATGATCGATCCGACGGTTGTGATCCATCCGATCGGCGTTGATATTCGATGATTGCGATCGATCCAGGCCATGATCCCGATCGGCGATGATCGATCGGACCATTGCAATCTATCCTGATCGGCAACGATCCGACGGTTGCAATCGATCCAAGCCATGATCCTGATCGGCGATGATCGATCGGACCGTTGCAGTGCATCCGATCAGCGATGATCCGATAGTTGCGATCGATCCAAACCATGATCCCGATCGACGATGATCGATCGAACTATTGCGATCCATCCGATCGGCGATGATCCAACGGTTGCGATCGATCCAAGACATGATCCCGATCGGCAATGATCGATTGGACTGTTGCAATCCATCCGATCGGCGGCGATCTGACGGTTGCGATCGATCCAAGCCAGGATTCCGATCGACGATGATCGATACGATGGTTGCGATCCATCCGATCGGCGCCAATAACCGACGGTTGCAATTGATCCAGGCCATGATCCCGATCAGCGATGATCGATCGGACCGTTGCGATCCATCCGATCGGCGATGATCCGATGGTAACGATCGATCCAAGCTATGTTCCTGATCGGCGATGATATATTGGACCGTTACGATCCATCCGATCGGCGATGATCCAATAATTGCGATCGATCCAAGCCATGATCTTGATCGGCGATGATCGATCTGATCGTTGCGATCCATCCGATCATCGATGATCCGATGGTTGTGATCAATCCAAGCCATGATCTTGATCGGCTATGATCGATCCGATGATTGCGATCCATCCGATCGGCAAGAATATCCAACGGTTGCGATCGATCCAAGCCATGATCCTGATCGGCGATGATCGATCCGATCATTGCGATCCATCCGATCGTTGATGATCCGACGATTGCGATCAATCCAAGCCATGATCCTGATCGGCTATGATCGATCTGATGATTGCGATCCATCCGATCGGCAAGAATATCCAACGGTTGCGATCGATCCAAGCCATGATCCTGATCGGCGATGATCGATCGGACCATTGCAATCCATCCGATCAGTGACGATCAGACAGTTGCGATCGATTCAAGCCGTAATCCTGATTGGCGATGATTGACCGAACCATTGCAATCCATCCGATCGGCGATGATCCGATGGTTGTGATCGATCCAAGCCATGATGTCGATCGGTGATGATCGATCGGACCGTTGCAATTCTTCCGATTGGTGACGATCCGATGGTGGCGATCGATCCAAGCCATGATCCCGATCGGTGATGATCGATCTGATGGTTGGGATCCATCCGATCGACGATTATATCCCACGGTTGCGATCGATCCAAGCCATGATCCCGATCGGCAATGATCGATCGGACCGTTGCGATCTATCCGATCGGCGATGATCAGACGGTTGCGATCGTTCCAAGCCATGATTTCGATCGGTGATGATCGATTCGACGGTTGCAATCCATCCGATCGGCGATGATATCCGATGGTTGTGATCGATCCAAGCCATGATCCCGATCGGCGATGATCGATCGGACCGTTGCAATCAATCCGATCGGCGACGATCTGACGGTTGGATATATGCGTCGCTAAATAGCTACGCATTATTACGTCGCTTAATTAAAAATTAAATTTTTTAATTTTTTTTGGCATATGCATCGCTAATGCATCGCTATTTAGAGACGCAATGATTGCATCGCTATATTAACGATTTTTTTTTAATTTTTTATGTTTTTTCGTCGCTATTTAGCTACGCAAATATTGTGTCGCAATATAGCGACGCATTATTGCGTAGCTAAATTAAAAATTAATTTTATTTATTTTTTTTGACATATGCATCGGTAAATAACGACGTAATCATTGCGTCGTAATATTAATGATTTTGTTTTAAATTTTTTGGGATTTTGCATCGCTAATGCGTCGCTATTTAGCGACGCAAATATTGTGTCGCAATATAGCAACGCATTATTGCATCCCTAAATTAAAAATTATTTTTTTTATTTTTTTTGGCATATGCATCGCTAAATAGCGACGCAATCATTTCGTCGCTATATTGATGATTTTTTTTAATTTTTTGATTTTTTGCATCGCTAATGCGTTACTATTAGCGACACATTTTTTTTTCGTCGCTATTGTTTTTCTCGCTGAGTTGTCGCAATTTTTTTGCAATTTAGTGACACAAAAATGAGTCGCTATATTGACGTCGCTATTTCTATATTTTCTTGTAGTTAACTCTAAACCCTAAACCCTAAAAACCATAAAAACCCTAAACCCTAAAACCCTAAAAATCCTAAACCATAAACCCTAAAATGGCGCCTAACCAAGCTTTGGCGGGAAATTTGCGACGCACTAAAATGCATCGTAGTATAGCGACGCATTGTTGCGTCGCTAAAAATTATAAATTTATAAGGATATTTTATTTTCATTTAGTAATTATTATAGTTTATTATATATAATTATATTGTGATATGCGTCGCTAATTAATCGCTAAATAGCGATGCAACAAACTGCATCACAAAATTAATGAATTTTTTAATTTTTAATTTTTTTTAATTTTTAATTTTTAATAAACAAAATTTTAAGTAACGAATTTCTAAATTTTGATCCGACGGTTGCGATCGATTCAAGCGATGATCCCGATCGGCGATGAACGATTAGACCGTTGCAATCCATCCGATCGGCGACGATCCGACGGTTGCAATCGATCCAAGCCATGATCCGAACGGCGATGATCGATCAGACCGTTGCAATCCATCCCGATCGGCGACGATCCGATGGTTGCGATTGATCCAAGCCATAATCCCGATCGACGATGATCGATCGGATCGTTGCGATCCATTCGATCGGCGATGATCTGACGGTTGCGATCGATCCAAGCCATGATCCGGATCGGTGATGATCGGTCGGACATTTGCGATCCATCCGATCGGCGACGATCTGACGGTTGCGATCCATCCGATCGGCATCGATATCCGATGGTTGCGATCGATCCAAGCCATTATCCCGATCGGCGATGATCAATCAGACCGTTGCGATCCATCCGATCAGCGTCGATATCGGACGGTTGTGATCGATCCAAGTCATGATCCTAATCAGCGTTGATCGATTGGACCATTGCGATCCATCCAATCGGCGACGATCCGACGGTTGCGATCGATCAAAGCCATGTTCCCGATCGACGATGATCGATCGGACTATTGCTATCCATCCCGATCGGCGACGATCCAACTGTTCCGATCGATCCAAGCCATGATCCCGATCGGCGATGATCGATCAGACCGCTGCAATCCATCCCGATCGGCGACGATCCAACTATTCCGATCGATCCAAGCCATGATCCCGATTGGCGATGATCGATCGGACCGTTGCAATCCATCCGATCAGCGGTAATCCGACGGTTGCGATCGATCCAAGCCATGATCCCGATCGACGATGATCGATCGGACCGTTGCGATCCATTCCATCGGTGACTATCCGATGGTTGCGATCGATCCAAGCCATGATCCCGATTGGCGATGATCGATCGAACCATTGCAATCCATCCGATCGATGACGATACGACGGTTGCGATCGATCCAAGCCATGATTCCAATCGGCGATGATTGATCCGACGGTTGCGATCCATACAATCAGCATCGATATCCGACGGTTGTGATCGATCCAAGCCATGATCTCGATCGGCGATGATCGATCGGACCATTGCGATCCTTCTGATCGGTGATGATCCGACGGTTGCGATCGATCCAAGCCATGATCTCGATTGTGATGATCGATCCGACCGTGCGATCCATCTGATCGGCGATGATCCGATGGTTGCAATCCATCCAAGCCTTGATCCCGATCGGCAATGATCGATCTAACGGCTACGATCCATCTGATCGGCAAAGATATCCGACGGTTGCGATCGATCGAAGCCATGATCCCGATCGGCGATGATCGATCGGACCATTGCGATCCATTCGATCGGCGATGATCTGATGGTTGCGATCGATCCAAGCCATGATTCCGATCGGCGATGATCGATCGACCATTGTAATCCATCCGATCGGCAACGATCCAACGGTTGCGATCGATCTAAGCCATGATCCCGATCGACGATGATCGATCGGACCGTTGCAATCCATCCGATCGGCGATGATCCGACGGTTGCGATCGATCCAAGCCATGATCCCGATCGGCGATGATCGATCCGATGGTTGCGATCCATCCGATCGACGATGATATCCGATGGTTGTGATCGATCCAAGCCATGATCCCGATTGGTGATGATCGATCCGATGGTTGCGATCCATCCGATGGGCGACAATATTCGACGATTGCGATCGATCCAAGCCATGATCCCGATTGGCGATGATCGATCGGACTGTTGCAATCCATCCATTCAGCGATGATCCGACGATTGTGATCGATCCAAGCCATGATCCAGATCGACGATGATCGATCAGACCGTTGCAATCCATCCGATCGGTGATGATCCGACGGTTGCGATCGATCCAAGCCATGATCCTGATCGGCGATGATCGATCCGACGGTTGCGATCCATCCGATCGGTGACGATATCCGACGGTTGTGATCGATCCAAGCCATGATCCTGATCGATGATGATCGATCGGATTGTTGCAATCCATCCGATCGACGGCGATCTGACGGTTGCGATCGATTCAAGCCATGATCCCGATCGACGATGATCGATTCGACGGTTGCGATCCACCCGGTCGACGATGATATCCGATGGTTGCGATCGATCGAAGCCATGATCCCGACTAGTGATGATCGATCGGACCGTTGCGATCAATCCGATTAGCGACGATCCGACGGTTGGATATATGCGTCGCTAAATAGCGACGCATTATTACGCCGCTAAAATAAAAATTAATATTTTTTTAATTTTTTTTGGCATATGTGTCGCTAATGTGTAGCTATTTAGCGACGCAATGATTGCGTCGCTCTATTAATGATTTTCTTTTAATTTTATAGGTTTTTTCATCGCTAATGCGTCGCTATTTAGCGACACAAATATTGCGTCACAATATAGCGATGTCGCAATATAGCGACGTCGCAATATAGCGACGCATTATTGCGTCGCTAAATTAAAAATTAAATTTTTTTAATTTTTTTGGCATGTGTCACTAAATTGCGATGCAATCATTGCGTCGCAATATTAACGAATTTTTTTTAATTTTTTGGGTTTTTACGTCGCTAATGCGTCGCTATTAGCGATGCAAATATTGCATCGTAATATAGCGACGCATTATGCATCGCTAAATTAAAAAAAATTAATTTTTTTTTTATTTTTTTTGTTACATGCATCGCTAAATAGCGACACAATCATTGCGTCGTTATATTAACAATTTTTTTGATTTTCTAAATTTTTGCATCACTAAAGCGTCGCAATTTAGCGACGCAAATATTGTGTTTCAATATAGCGACGCATTATTGCGTTGCTAAATAAAAAATTAAATTTTTTAAATTTTTTTTGGCATATGCATTGCTAATGCGTCGTTAAATAGCGATGCAATAATTACGTTACTTTATTGACAAATTTTTTTAATTTTCTGACTTTTTGCGTTCCTAATGCATTGCTAATTTAGCGACCCAAATATTGCGTCGCTGTATTAACATTTGTTTTAAATTTTCTTGGTTTTTGCTTGCTATTGCGTTGCTATTTAGCGACGCAAATATTGCGTCGCAATATAGCGACGCATTATTGCGTCGCTAAATTAAAAATTAAATTTTTATATTTTTTTGGCATATGCGTCGCTAAATAGCGATGCAATCTTTGCGTCGCAATATTAATAATTTTTTAATTTTTTATGTTTTTTGTCGCTAATGCGTCTGTAAATTAAAATTAATTTTTATTTATTTTTTTGGCATATACGTCGCTAAATAGCTACGCAATCATTGAGTCATTATATTAATAAATTTTTTAATTTTTTAAATTTTTGCGTCGCTATTTAGCGACGCAAATATTGCGTCGCAATATAGCGACGCATTATTACGCGCTAAATTAAAAATTAATTTTTTTTT
>UESW01001828.1:305996-348204 GCA_900491605.1 Calamus simplicifolius
ATTGCTAAATAGCGATGCAATCATTGCGTCGTTATATTAATGATTTTTTATTTTCTAATTTTTGCGTCACTATTTAGCGACTTATATATTGTGTCGCAATATAGCGATATTATTATTGCATCGCTAAATTAAAAATTAATTTTTTAAATTTTTTTATATGCGTCGTTAATGCGTCGCTAAATAGCGACGCAATCATTGCTTTATTGATGATTTTTTTAATTTTCTGGGCATCGCTATTTAGCGATGCAAATATTGTGTCGCAATATAGCGACGCATTATTGTGTCCCTAAATTAAAAATAATTTTTTTTGGCATATGCATCGCTAAGTAGCGACGCAATCATTTCATCGCTATATTAATGATTTTTTTTAATTTTTGATTTTTTGCGTCGCTAATGTGTTGCTATTTAGCGACGCATTTTTTTTGCATCGCTATTTATTTTTCTCGCTGAGTTGTCGCAATTTGGTCAAATTTAGAGACGCAAAAATGCGTCGCTATTTCTGTATTTTCTTGTAATGAATCCTAAACCCTAAATCCTAAACCCTAAACCCTAAAAACCCTAAAAACCCAAAACCCTAAACTCTAAACCCTAAAAACCTAATAACACTAAACCCTAAAATGGTGCCTAACCACGCCTTGGCGAGAATTTGCGATGCACTAAATTGCGTCACTATATAGCGACGCAATTCAGTACGTTTTTGTATAGCGACGCAATATTGCATCGCTAAAAATTATAAATTTATAATGATATTTTATTTTATTTAGTAATTATTATAGTTTATTATATATAATATTATATAGTGATATGTGTCGCTAATTAGTTGCTAAATAGCGATGCAACTAACTGCATCGCAGAATTAACGATTTTTTTTTATTTTTGATTTTTTAATTTTTGATTTTTTAATAAATGAAATTTTTAAGTAACAGATTTCTAAATTTTGATCCAATGGTTGCGATCGATCCAAGCCATGATCTCGATCGGCGATGATCAATCAGACCGTTGCGATCCATCCGATCGGCGACGATCGACGGTTGCGATCGATCCAAGCTATGATCCCGATCGGCGATGATCGATCGGACTGTTGCGATCTATCCGATCGGCGACGATCGAAGGTTGCGATCGATCCAAGCCATGATCTTGATCGGCAATGATTGATCGAACCATTACGATCCATCCGATCGGCGACGATCGGACGGTTGCGATCCATCCGATCGGCATCGATATCCGACGATTGCGATTGATCCAAGCCATGATCCCGATCGACGATGATCGATCGGACCGTTGCGATCCATCCGATCGGCGATGATCCGATGGTTGCGATTGATCCAAGCCATGATCCCGATCGGTGATGATCGATCCGACTGTTACGATCCATCTGATCGGCGATGATTCGATGGTTAAGATTGATCCAAGCCATGATCCCGATCGGCGATGATCGATCGAACAATTGCAATTCATCCCTATCGGCGATGATCCGACGGTTGCGATCGATCCAAGCCATGATCCCGATCGATGATGATCGATCGGACCATTGCAGTCCATCCGATCGGCGACGATCCGACGGTTGCGATCGATCCAAGCCAAGATCCCGATCGGCGATGATCGATCGGACCATTGCGATCCATCCGATCGGCGACGATCTGAAGGTTGCGATCGATCCAAACATGATCCCGATCGGCGATGATCGATCAGACCGTTGCAATCCATTCGATCGGTGATGATCCGACGGTTGCAATCGATCCAAGTCATGATTCCGATCGGCGATGATCGATACGATGGTTGTGATCCATCCGATCGGCATCGATATCCAATGGTTACGATCGATCCAGGCCATGATCCTGATCGGCGATGATTGATCAGACCGTTGTGATCCATCTGATCGGCAACAATCCGACGGTAGCGATCGATCCAAGCCATGATCCCGATCGGTGATAATATATCGAACCGTTACGATCCATCCGATCGGCGATGATCCGACAATTGCGATCGATCTAAGCCATGATCCCGATCGGCGATGATCGATCTGACCGTTGCGATCCATCCGATCGGTGATGATCCGATGGTTGCGATCAATCCAAGCCATGATCCCGATCGGTGATGATCGATCCGACGATTGCGATCCATCCGATCGGTGAGTATATCTGACGATTGCGATCGATCCAAGCCATTATTCTGATCGGCGATGATCGATCAGACCGTTGCAATCCATCCGATTGGCGACGATCTGACGGTTATGATCGATCCAAGCCATGATCCCGATCTGCGATGATCGATCAGACCATTGCAATTCATCCGATCGGCGATGATCCGATGGTTGCGATTGCTTCAAGCCATGATCCCGATCGGCGATGATCGATCGGACCATTGCAATCCATCCGATTGGCAATGATCCAACGGTGGCGATCGATACAAGCCATGATCCTGATCGGCGATGATTGATCCGACGATTATGATCCATCCGATCGGCGATGATATCCGACTGCGATCGATCCAAGCCATGATCCCGATCGACGATGATCGATCGGACCGTTGCGATCCATCCGATCGGCGATGATCCGATGGTTGCGATCGATCCAAGCCATGATCCCGATCGGCGATGATCGATCGGACCATTGCAATCCATCCGATCGATGATGATATCTGACGGTTGCGATCGATCCTAGCCATGATCCCGATCGGCGATGATTGATCAGACCATTGCAATCCATCCCATCGGTGATGATCCGATGGTTGCGATCGATCCAAGCCATGATCCCGATCGGCGATGATTGATCCGATGGTTGTGATCCATCCGATCGACGATGATATCCGACGGTTGTGATTGATCCAAGCCATGATCCCAATCAGCGATGATCGATCAGACCGTTGCGATCCATCCGATCGGCGATGATCCAACGATTGCGATCGATCCAAGCCATGATCTCGATCGGCGATGATTGATCCGATAGTTGCGATCCATTCGATCGGCGATGGTATCCGACGGTTAAAATTGATCCAAGCCATGATCCAGATCGACGATGATCGATCGGACCGTTGCGATCAATCCGATCGGCGACGATCCAATGGTTGGATATATGCATCGCTAAATAGCGATGCATTATTATGTCGCTAAATTAAAAATTAAAAATTTAATTTTTTTTGGCATATGCGTCGCTAATGCGTTGCTATTTAGCGATGCAATGATTGCGTCGCTATATTAATGATTCTTTTTTAATTTTCTGAGTTTTCATTTCGCCGCTGTATTAACGATTCTTTTTTAATTTTTTGGGTTTTTGCGTCGCTAATGCGTCGCTAATTAGCGACGTAGTATTTGCGTCGCAATATAGCGACTCATTATTGCGTCACTAAATTAAATTTTTTTTATTTTTTGGCATATGCGTCGCTAAATAGCGATGCAATCATTGCGTCGCTATATTAATAATTTTTTTATTTTTTTTGAATTTTTGCGTCTCTAATGCGTCGCTATTTAGCGACGCAAATATTGCATCGCAATATAGCGACACATTATTGCATTGCTAAATTAAAAATTAATTTTTTATTTTTTTTCTCATATGCATCGCTAAATAGCGACGCAATATTAATAATTTTTTTTAATTTTCAGGATTTTTGCGTCGCTAATGTGTCGCTATTTAGCAACGCAAATATTGTGTAGCAATATAGCAATGCATTATTACATTGATAAATTAAAAATTAAATTTTTTTATTTTTTTGGCATATGCATCGTTAATGTTAGGAAATGTGTCCTACAACCAATCATCTAGCTTGTATACGATTATGAGTTGATGTATATGAACATGATTTATTCAATAAATAAAAGTAAATTTTGGCCATACAGCATATAGTTTACATCTTCCAGTAGAATTTCAATATGTTGTAGTCCTTAGAGTTTCATGTATTTGATAATGGAGGAATTATTGAGTAACTATTAAATAAGTTCGCGGTCAAATGATACATTGTTACCGAGGACGATGACGTAATCAAGTGTAGGTCGTTGTATGTCATATGGGTTGGTTTGTTCTCTTAAACCAAGGAGTGTATAACACTGGTATGACATGCGGGTGAGTGTAGGAGTACATTCACTAAACAGTGACTCATCTCTGTTGAGTGCTCAACTGCCTGGAGCAACTCACAGAAAGGCAATGGGTATAAGTGTCCCTTTGACATGAGACTATCATGTTGACTTGATAAGCAACTCACTGTACTTAGGCACTGGACCACTCGGATTTCTAATGGTGACGGAAGGTTGCTGGGTGCAGTCAAGTACTTATTGGGTCGGTGATGAGTCAGATGGGATTGTCCACTCTAAGTGTTAGAGAGAGTGCTCGAACTATGTTTCAATTTAGCAAAACCTTGGCCAAGGTAATCTTTGTGAGGTGTCACAAGATTCATTGCATTGAAACATACTTGGGTGATTTACTCGGAGTTGGCAGTTAACTCGTATTCACCCAGAGTACTAGGACAAGGGGATGAATTATGCGGCAACCATAGCCTGGGTTCCAAATGTTGCCTTGTGCAAATTGATCTATCCGGACGTCGGAACCATGGCTAGATGGTCACATCGATTAGTATAGAAGCGTTCCTATGCTACCGGCTTAGGTTTGAACCTATAGAGTCACGCACATAGTCGGATGACTTGTAGGCGTGATCACTGATTTGAGTGGGACTCAATCAGATGGGTCATACGGGGTTCGTTCTGGCTATGTCTAGCTAGCTCTAGACATTATCGGCAGCACCTACTTCGAGGGTGATTTGAGTTAGTCAGTAACTCAAATAGAATTTTGAGACACGATATGAATCTGGAATAAAGTTAATTTGAACCATGGACCAATGGTTGGTCTGATAACAAAGTGGTTTGGATCCGGGTTCGAAGTGGTTCGATCCGGATATCCAATAGAGCCTCTGAAAGTTTATTTAGAATTTTGAATTCATAAATCACTTCGGATTGGAGCTCGGCAAGGCACAATATGAAGTATGGTTCAAGAGCTACGAGTAGCTTCTTTCGGATTTGAATTTGGACTTCAAACGGAATTGATTGGATCAATTTGTTAACAAAAGAAATTTTAATTGATAATATCTTTCATTCGTCATCATCCACTTGTATAATAGCCTTGCAACGGAGTTATTGATATGTTACGGGAGGATGCTCAAAGGTTCGGTCACTCTACGTTTCTCTTAGGCTCGCCGTTTGAGGGACGCATTGATGAGGTGACTGCGAACTTAATGGGATTCATGTAATGACATTTTAAAGAGCTCTTTATATTTTTTTGATTTGAATTTTTCATCGGATATAAAAGGTTACGATATGAATAAAAAAAAGATGAACAGGTAAGAAGAAAAAATGACAGAGACTTTTTGTGAAAGCTGATCTTCTGCAATCACAGAAAGTATGCAAGAAGTCCAATGGAGATTGTTTCTTCTTGGGAGAAGAGTTCTCCTTTCATTGTTCAAGAATTCCACCTCCTGTCTGCATTCATCAAGCGTGCGTGTGATATAGAGGAGCGGCGCGTGCGGCTCTTGCAGGCACAAAGAGGAACTTCTCTCTACAGATCGGATCTGCTACCTTCGTTATCAACAGCTTCCACAATGAGAGGTACTATTTTAAACTTATTTAAATAATCTTAAATTTCAGATATGTTAATATGCTTTAATTAATATTCAATGTGAATATTAAAACCGAATTACATGCTTTCCACCTTGAGATCCTGTGCATAGAAAAACTATTTTCCCTTCAAATGGTATCAAAGCCATGGTTAAGGCTTAGGAATGCATGTATAAGCATAATAGATCTGATATAATTATGCATACATAATCTAATGTAGATCTAAAGTTGATCTTATTTTGATTAGTTTAGATCTATAGTAGATTTAAAAGTTTTGCATGATGAAAGCATGTTAAAGTTATTTAATGATGATAAATATATGTTTTAAAGGTAGATCTAATGTAGATCTTGCATGCTATGTTCTATTATATCTTGGATTGGGTATATTCACCAGGCCGTCCGGTCATAGGGAGGTTTCATAGCCTTTGTTTCCTTATTCAAGAAAGGTTTCCTATGACGTGTAAGGGTGTCACTATGAAGAACCCATGAACGGATGTACAAAGAAAGATTAAAATATGTTTTAACCGAATTAATTTTTATTCTGTGATAATTTTGATTAGATCCAAAATTAATTAAAGATGAAATGTTAATAAAGATTAACATTAAGACATCTTAATTGATTTAAAACTTAATTATAAATTACAGTAAAATTGTTTTACGTAAAAGTCAGATCACAGAAAATAGAAAGAAAGTAAAGATGTTTTACGAAAAAATTTTAAAAATGTTTCAAAATCAAACTCAAAATTGAAATTGGTTCAAATTTGAAAAGGAGTTAACTTAAGATCTAAAATTATGAATTAAAGACCTTAAGACATGATCATAAATCATGGGCTAATTGGGTTAGCATGAATCAGGTTCTCTAAATGGGTTAGACCTAAGGTTAGATGAATTGGACTAAATTAGAAAATTGAATCTAATCAAATGTTGAGATAGTTTTTTCTTGAGATCCATCTAATTAGATTAGATTGATCAGTCCATACATCTAAATGGACTTGATTTGGGGCTCAGTGGACACCCAAGTCTTTAGGCAAATTTAATTGGGTCTGGTCAACCACTTGGTGTCTAGAAAGGTTCTGATCAAGGTCGCGGCTACCTCTAACCTGGCTAGTTGATTATCAGCTAGTGTCTAGGCAAGATTGTTAATGGCGCAACTCGGCCTTTTGATCAAGCCGGCCTGGCTAAGTGGTCCCAGCACTTGATTAGACTAGCCTATTGACTTGGGCTAACCCATGCTTCCTAAGGAAAATCAGTCTGACTGATTTAGGTACCCATGGACCAAATTAATGAACCCAACTAAATGGTTTAGTGGAAGAATACATAAATTGGTCCATGTCATTCATGTGTCACAAATTAATCAAACCCTCTAAAATTATTAGGTCCCTAAAATGACTAAATTATGGGGATAATTAGATCATAGCCTCCCATTAAGAGAGTGATAATGAGTCCAATGGCTAAGATGATTATTGGAGGCCCAAAGGCCTGGTACTCATCTGGTCTTTGGAATTATCATTCATATTATGATGGTTCAATGCAACTCTCTCAACGATGGTCAGGTGGGCCGGCCAAAGTCGGGCTTGACCAATTCCTTGGTTAGAAGCTTGAACATGTCATGTTAATGGTTGGACCTAACAGGACACCCAATAGGAGGCCCAAAGGCCGATTGACGTGCAACCTGGGGCAAAATAAATTACTAAAATTGTTTAGGGAAACAATTGGTTATGAACCTACCTTTAGATACATGTGGGTGGGTCGGCCAAAGTCGGGCTCATATGTAGTCTACTTGGTTCTAGTACCCACTAAGAAATTAGGAGTAATTTTTCGGGTTGGAGGTAGGGGCTACCATCTGAATAAAATAGTGGAAGAACTTTAGACCATATGTCCAAGTCTATAGGTTTAAATAAATCATGTACACTAATAAGTTTTTGATTTTTCTTTCAGAAATGTCTACAAATCTGTCGCTCCGGTCACTGTTGGACAATGATAAACTGACAGGTCCAAACTTCGATAGCTGGTATCGAAGGCTTAGGATAGTCCTAGAGCATGAAAGGATCCTTTATGTGATAATGGATCCTGCACCTGAGCAGCCAGCCCCAAATGTGCCTGGTGGTCAGGGACACTTATCTGAAGTGGACCAATGACTACACCACAGTGCGCTGCATAATGCTGGCTTCTATGAATGATGAGTTCAGCAGGAAATTTGAGGAGGCCCAACCGAAAAAATACTCCAAATGTTGAAGGAATCTTTCGGGACGCCAGACGATGTTGAAAGGTACAAAATGTAGTGCCATCTTCAACGCGCGTATGCGTGATGGGACTTCTGTCACCGATCATGTACTGTACATGATCGAGACGATAGAACATCTGGGCAAACTTGGATTTCCTTTGCATGAGCAACTTGGGAAGGATGCCATACTGAACTCACTGCCTAGCTCCTACCTGGACTTTCTCAGTCATTATAGAATGACGAAGCCTGCAGTAAACTATCATGGATTGCTGGGTCTACTGCAGACTTTTGAGAAAGACCACCAGCTTCAAAAGAAGACAGTAAACTTGGTGGGAGGTTCAGGGGCAGGACGTCATCACCCTAAGAAAGGGATGAAGAAGAAAAATAAAAGAAAAAAGGTGCAACATGCTGGGCCTAGTCAGACCAAGAAGAAGAAGGCTGACAAAAGTCAGGCTGAGTGCTTCTACTGCAAGAAGCTGGGTCACTGGAAGAGAACTATCCCTAGTACATAGCAACCCTGGATCCTAACATGCCTAAGAAGAAAAACCAGCAAGGAGTTGCTGGACAAGGTATTTATATGATAATACCTTATAATTTTTCTATCTGTGATACTACTAATTGGGTATTAGATACCGGAGTCCAATTCATATTTGCAATTCTTTGCAGGGGCTTCGAATTAGTAGAAGATTCAAAGAAGGTGAAAGATTCCTAAACGTGGGTGATGGAAGCCGAGTTCCAGTACTGGCGTTGGGAGTCGTGGAGCTTTATTTTGAATTTAATAAAATATTGCTTAGTGAATGTCACTATTGTCCTACATTTTTATTTAATGTCATTTCTGTAGGCCAGTTGGCTATTGAAGGATATGATTTTTTAATAAAGAAAGATATTTTAAATATCATTATGAATGATGTACCAGTGATGTGTGGACAATTGAGCAATGGAATTTACCTTCTATCACAGCCTGTTATTGTATTATGCACTCCAAACAAACGCCCCAAAATAAATGATGTCGATGACTCATACCTTTGGCACTGTAGGCTAGGTCATATAAACAAGAACATGATAAGCAGGTTAGTCAGAGAGGGCATCCTCAATGACATTGATTGTGAATCAATTAAAACTTGTGAATCCTGTCTTCTTGGGAAAATGACAAGTCACCTTTTACAGGAAAAGGTGAAAGAGCAAAGAGATTCTAGGCCTCATACATACGGATGTTTGTGGACCTATGAATACTGCCTCTATGAGAGGGTTTAGCTATTTCATTACATTTACAGACGACCACTCCAGTTTGGTTATGTCTTCTAATGAGACACAAATCTGAATCATTTGAAATGTTCAAACGATATCGTAGTGAGTTAGAAAAATAAATTGGAAAGAATATTAAAATCCTTCGGTCAGATCGAGGAGGTGAATATCTTTCTAATGAGTTTTTGACATATCTAAAGGAGAATGTGATTCTCTCTCAATGACACCTCCAAGGACACCCCAGTTAAATGGTGTGTTTGAAAGGAGGAATCGAACCCTATTAGATATGGTTCGGTCCATGATGTGCTTTGCTAGTTTGCCTATCTCCTTTTGGGACTATGCACTTGAGTCGGCCTGTTACATTCTAACAGGGTCCCTAGTAAATCTGTTGCTAAAACTCCATATGAGATATGGATGGGGCGTAAGCGGTGCTCACACACCTTAGGGTCTGGGGGTGTCCAGCTTATGTCAAGAGATTGTTGATAGACAAGCTAGGACCAAGGTCTGACAAATGCCTCTTTGTTGGATATCCTAAGGAGTCTAAAGGATACTACTTCTACCAAACTGAAGAGCAAAAGTTGTTCGTCAGTATGAGAGCCACCTTTTTAGAAAAGGAGTATCTTACTGGAAGTGCTAAGGCTAATGTTGAACTTAATGAAGTCGACAAGGAGAAATACATTTACACTCAGAAACCGCTATGGAACCGGCTTTGAATGGTTCAAACCCGGTGCCCGCTGAGATACCATTAAGGAGATCTGGTAGAGTACCACGTCAGTCGGACAGATATTTTGGTTTCTTGGTCCGTGACGGGGATTTCATCGAACTCGATGAGAATGATGAAGACCCAATCACCTATATGGATGCGCTGCAGAGATCTGACTCTGAGAAATGGCTAGATGCCATGAAGTCCGAAATGGAATCCATGGAGATCAATAGTGTATGGACACTAGTTGATCACCTGAAGGGGTAAAACCCATAGGGTGTAAATGGATTTTCAAGAGGAAACGGGGTGCAGATGGGAAGGTGGAGACCTATAAAGCCCGTCTGGTTACTAAGGGGTATAGTCAGCGTTATGGTATTGACTATGACGAGATTTTTTTTCCTGTAGCAATGCTCAAGTTAATTCGGATTATGCTTGCTCTAGCTGCACATTTTGACCATGAGATCTGGCAAATGGATATCCGAATGGCTTTTCTAAATGGAGAGCTCGAAGAGGAGGTGTATATGATACACTGAAGGGTTCACATCCACAGATGAGTCAAAAGTATGCAGGCTTCATAAGTCCATCTATGGACTCAAGCAAGCTTCTCGGAGTTGGAATAAACGTTTTGATAAATGTATCAAGACTTATGACTTCATTAAGAACAGAGAAGAACCCTGCGTGTATAAGTGGGCAAATGGTTCCATAGTTGTATTTCTTGTACTGTATGTGGATGACATTCTCTTGATTGGGAATGACATCTCTGCACTACAGGGAATAAAGGTTTGGTTGCTGTCTCAGTTCTCCATGAAAGACCTGGGAGAAGCTTCTTACATCCTAGGGATGAAGATCTATAGAGATAGATCTAAGAAGCTGCTGGGATTGTCCCAGTCAAAGTACATTGAGACTGTGCTGAAGAGGTTCAGCATGGATAATTCAAAAAGGGGCTATCTTCCGATAGGCCATGGAATTACTCTCTCCAAGAAGGATTATGCGACAACTCCTGAGGAGAGAGAGTACATGAGTAGAATTTGTATGCCTCAGCAGTGGGTTCTATCATGTATGCTATGATAAGTACAAGACCAGACGTAGCACACTCACTAGGGATAGTGAGTAGGTACCAGTCTAACCCAGGTGAAGCACATTGGAAGATGGTAAAAACCATCCTTAAGTATTTGAGAAATACTGGCTCATTTATGGAGAACCTGACTTAAAACTAGTGGGGTACACTGATTTAATTTTCAGTCAGATAGAGATGACAGCAAAAGCATATTCGGATTTATCTTTACCCTCAATGGAGGAGCGATCTACTGAAAAAGTTTCAAGCAGAACACAGTGGCAGATTCAGTATGCGAGGCTGAATACATTGCAGCATCAGATGCAGCAAAGGAAGCTGTATGGCTACAAAAGTTCTTGGGCGAGCTGGGAGTGGTACCTGCCCTGGAGAGTCCCGTCCTAGTATACTGTGACAGCACGGGAGCAATTGCCTAAGCCAAGGAGCCAAAGTCGCATCACCGAACCAAGCATGTGTTGCGCCGCTATCACCTTGTACGAGAGATCGTGGAACGAGGTGATATACCTTCAGAAGATCGACGGAAAGGAAAACCTAGCTGACACAATGACTAAAGCACTCGGAATCAAGGAGTTCAATGAACACAAGTGGAAGATGGGTATTAGATATTGTTCCGATTGGCTATAGTTCAAGTGGGAGTTGTTAGGAAATGTGTCCTACAGCCAATCGTCTAGCTTGTAGATGGTTATGAGTTGATGTATATGAACATGATTTATTCAATAAATAAAAGTAAATTTTGGCCATACAGCATATAGTTTACATCTTCCAGTAGAATTCCAATATGTTGTAGTTCTTAGAGTTACATGTATTCGACAATGGAGGAATTGTTGAGTAACTCTTAAATAAGTTCGTGGCCAAATGATACGTTGTTACCGAGGACGACGACGTAATCAAGTGTAGATCGTTGTATGTCATATGGGTTGGTTTGTTCTCTTAAACCAAGGAGTGTATAACACTGGTATGACATGCGGGTGAGTGTAGGAGTACATTCACTAAACAGTGACTCATCTCTGTTGAGTGCTCAACTACCTAGAGCAACTCACAGAAAGGCAATGGGTATAAGTGTCCCTTTGATATGAGACTATCATGTTGACTTGATAAGCAACTCACTGTACTTAGGCACTGGACCATCCGGATTTTAATCCGGTGATGAAGGTTGCTGGGTGCAGTCAAGTACTTATTGGGTCAGTGATGAGTCAAGATGGGATTGTCCACTCTAAGTGTTAGAGAGAGTGCTCGAACTATGTTTCAATTTAGCAAAACCTTGGCCAAGGTAATCTTTGTGAGGTGTCACAAGATTCATTGCATTGAAACATACTTGGGTGATTTACTCGGAGTTGGCAGTTAACTCCGTATTCGCCCAGAGTACTAGGACAAGGGGATGAATTATGCGGCAACCATAGCCTGGGTTCCAGAATATTGCCTTGTGCAAATTCGATCTATCAGGACGTTGGGAACCATGGCTAGATGGTCACATCGATTAGTATAGGAAGCGTTCCTATGCTACCGGCTTAGGTTTGAACCTATGGAGTCACGCACATAGTCGGATGACTTGTATGCAGGCGTGATCACTAATTTGAGTGGGACTCAATCAGATGGGTCATACGGGGTTCGTTCTGGCTATGTCTAGCTAGCTGTAGACATTAGCGGCAGCACCTACTTCGAGGGTGATTTGAGTTAGTCAGTAACTCAAATAGAATTTTGGGATACGATATGAATCTGGAATAAAGTTAATTTGAACCATGGACCAATGGTTGGTCTGATAACAGAGTGGTTGGGATCCGGGTTCGAAGTGGTTCGATCCAGATATCCAATAGAGCCTCTGAAAGTTTATTTAAGAATTTTAAATTCATAAATCACTTCGGATTGGAGCTCGGCAAGGCACAATATGAAGTATGGTTCAAGAGCTACAGTAGCTTCTTTCGGATTTGAATTTGACTTCAAACAGAATTGATTGGATCAATTCTGTTAACAAAAGAAATTTTAATTGATAATATCTTTCATTCGTTATCATCCACTTGTTATAACAGCCTGGCAACGGAGTTATTGATAATGTTATGGGAGGATTTTCAAAGGTCGGTCACTCTACGTTTCCTTTTAGGCTCCCCGTTTGAGGGACGCATTGATGATGTGACTGCGGACTTAATGCTATTTGATTCATGTAATGGCATTTTAAAGAGCTCTTTCACGTTTTTTTTTTATTGCGAATTTTTCATGATATAAAAGGTTACAATGTGAATAAAAAAAAAGATGAACAGGTAAGAAGAAAAAAAATGACAGACTTTTCCGTGAAAGCTGATCTTCTGCAATCATAAAGTCTACAAGAAGTCCAATTGGAGATTGTCTTTTCTTGGGAGAAGAGTTCTCCTTCCATTGTTCAAGAATTCTACCTCCTGTCTGCATTCATCAGGCGTGCGTGTGATATAGAGGAGCGGCGCGTGCAGCTCTTGCAAGGCACGAAAGGAAACTTCTCTCTGCAGATCGGATCTGCTACCTTCGTTATCAATAGCTTCCGCAACGAGAGGTACTGTTTTAAACTTATTTAAATAATCTTAAATTTCAGATATGTTAATATGCTTTAATTAATATTCAATGTGAATATTGAATTACATGCTTTCCACCTTGAGATCCTGTGTACAAGAAAAACTGTTTTTCCCTTCAGTTAATGCGTTTCTAAATAGTGACACAATCATTGCATCGCTTTATTGATGATTTTTTTAATTTTCTGAGTTTTTGCGTCGCTAATGCGTTGCTATTTAGGGACACATTTTTTGCATCGCTAATGGCGTCGCTATTTATTTTTCTCGCCGAGTTGTCACAATTTAGTGACGCAAAATGCGTCGCTAAATTGGCGTTGCTATTTCTGTATTTTCTTGTAGTGTAAATAAAAATAAAGACATTAACATACATTATATAGCCTCATTATATAATTAAATAGCAAATTCAAATGAAGTTATTTTGAGCAATATGCCATTCGCACACTGCGCTCCACCATGGATATAGAACCCCCTGTATGTCGTGAGGGATCTGAACCTAAGCCGTCCGTCTCACTAAGTCTGTTCTTAGAGGCAACAGTAGACCGCTGCTTGAACTCAGGAGTGGACCATTCTTTTTGCCAACTATCCCAAACATGCTCTGAAACTCGTTGTGGTTTACTACCAGATGCTCTCCACTTGCTCAAAGTGTCACTATAACATATAGCAGCATGTTGTAACCATCTATGCTTGATTATACTCTCAAGCTTTGGATCCCAAGTAAATTTCTTCTGAAATAGAAACAATAAAAAGAACAATGTACCATGACTTTTTACTTCTTGCAACATTCATATAAGATTAATATTTATATCAAACTAAAATTTTAGCATAGTTTCATCTATAACATCAGCAATGTAACATTAAGTACAAGGCCTGTAATGACCAATCAAGCATAAGACATAATACATATTTAATATTAAATTAAAAATTTGGCAAATAAGTATGAAACCTGTTTTAACCAATCAAGCATAAGAGAGATTAAATATTTAAGATCAAAACAAAATTTTGGCAGAGTTCCAACTACATTATAAGTAACCTGACCTAATTTACGAGGTCTCTAACAACCAATCAACCACAATATTATATTTTTAACAAAGCCATTTGCATAATAAATACATTGAATTAATTATTAGGATTCAACCTGAAACTCATGCCAATAGAATTCCTTCACGTCGTTCGGCACAGTCTTCCAAACATGTCCTTTATCACTCAAACAGAGCAAAAAACTATGGGTGATAGCCGCAAAAGCCGCATGAGACTGAAGAAAACTCCCACTATGCATCAAACACAAATAAACAATACTTGAAACATAGACTGAATAATGAATGAAAAGATTTTAAGATATTATAATACTAATAATACCTCTCAGGATCGACCACTGATGCCTTAGAATGTACATGTGGGTCTGAACCAACTTGAGAAGATAATGTAGTAGGATGTGATGAAGGCTCTGCTGCAGTAGAACCCCAGCAATCGTCATATTTTCTGATACAGGAGCTAAATAGAAATTGCTTATTCTCGCCGATCGCTCTCCTCGGTTTGTAAGACCTCTACCTCTACCATGTAATATATCTTCAGATGATGTGCGACCCATCTGCATATTAGTCACTCGATAACAATAAACACTACTAAAAACAACAATGAACACAAATATTCTTTGATATATAAAATGAACAACAATAATAAAAGCAAGATTGATGTAACAAATGGCTAACATATCTAAAGTGATTAAATAACTGTGAATAGTACAAATTCAAATACAAATTTAATTTACAAACATATTAGTCATCATCATCAGTTGCTTCGTCATTATCATGTGATTCAAATTCAAGTTCAGGCTCTTCTTTTCTTCATTATCGTCTTCGATGTCAATATATGCACTTGTTGCATCAACCAAATTATCACTTGCATCGTTATCAATATCTATACAATGACTATTAATGTTATCTTCTTGAAAGGCTCATGATACATCGGAAAGTTGACTACTTGATATTGCTTGTGGAATTTCAAATTTAGCCCTAGCTTTAATTTTGCAAATAGCCAACCACTCATTTTTTTCGCGTCTGACACTTGGATATGCTATAAAATTCACCTGACATGCTTGAACTGCCATAACAAATGGCTCATACCTATTGAATCTACGTTTTTGATTCACCTCGACTAACTTATACCATGGATGCACTTTTGTACTCAGATTTGGTGTTGGATCAAACCACTCACACTTGAATAGCACAGTTCTCTTAATTGGTAATGCAGGGTACTCCAACTGCACAACTTCAATCAATCGACCATAATAGTCACATTCACTTGCACTGTAGTTTGAGCCTTTTATGCATACACCATTGTTCAGTGTAGCTTTACCAGATCCATACAGTTCAGTGTGAAATTTGTATCCATTAATATAATAGCCCGAGTAAGACATAATTTTTGGTAACGGACCTTTCGCTAAGTCCTTTATGAACTGATTGGATATGTTGCTCAATGGATTGTGTGCCTAAAACAAATGTCATGAACTATGTAAGCTAACAATAAAGCAGAATTCTTGTTAATTGTCAATAAGAAAAAGTTGAAAAGGAATTCAGTACTCACATATTTATTAAACCAACTTGGAAATTCTTTTTCAAGTTTAGCATCAATCTCTTGAGTAGTAATGTGTGGTAGAGTTTGCTTCAGCTCTTCAACATAAACTCTTTAAGGTGCAACGATAAGAATCAATTTATTATTTCAATTTTTGCAATGCTCAAATGAAAATGTTAACATTTAATCAGAGCTTATGACTTACTTAATAAAAGGTGCCACTTCAGTGCAATTTAGAAGAATGTATGATTGTGCAGCATCATATTCTTCCTCTGATAGAAATCGGGATTTAGTGTTTCCAAAGGTTCGGCCTGGTTGGATGAATATGGATAAGTTGCCCTCATATTCTTCTCCCCTATGTTGACCACCGTCATCATTTCGTGGCACTCTTCGGTGCCTTGTATTCACATGATCCTCAAAATAGTGAGAACAAAATAATGAAGCTTCTTCTACCAAATAAGCATTACATATTGAACCTTCAACTCTAGCTTTATTTTGGAACATTGTTTTTCAACCGTCGAAGGTACCTAAGACAAAAAATTTACAAGTATAGTCAATCTAACACTAGTAAAAATGGCATGCATTCAATAAGTTTTCATTTATTACTTTCGAAAGGATACATCCAACGGTATTGCACTAGACCTGCTATTCTTGCTTCATATGGCAAGTGTACCGAAGATGTTCCATGGAATCAAAGAAGCTTGGAGGGAATATACGCTCAAGCTTACAAAGAATAATAGGAATCTCTTCTTCAAGCCGTGCCATGTCATCATTTGTTATGACAACAGATGTTAAATCCTTAAAGAATAAGCTTAACTCTGTTAATGCCTTCCAAACATTGCTTGGAAGTAGTTTATGAAATGCAATAGGTATTAAACGCTGCATAAATACATGACAATCATGGCTTTTCATTCCAAACAACTTAAGTTTCTTCATATCAACACATCTAGCCATATTTGAAATATAACCATAAGGGAATCTCAAATTTCTTAGCCATTCACACAAGACTGATTTTGATTGATTGTCTAGTGTGTAACAAGCTTTTGGATATTTTGTTGTTACAGAATCTTGTTTCAATTCTGGCCAGCGACAGTATGCATTCAACTCTTTTCGAGATTTGTGTCTTTTGTTTTCCCATCAACATTCATTACAGTGTTAAACACATTGTCAAATACATTTTTCTCAATATGCATTACATCTAAGTTATGCTTAATGAGAAGGGAACTCCAATAAGGCAAATCCCAAAAGATACTTCTCTTCCTCCAACCACATTGCTTGCAAATAGGGCCATTAGAAAACTCGGCATCCAGTTCCGTTACCTTCTTCAAACCCAACTGATCAATCTCAAATAATATTTCACTTCAATCTCTAACAGGGGGTGCTTCTTTTGTTACTATCTCATTCTTCATGAATGATGTTTTGTTCCGTCGGAATGGATGGTCTTGAGGTAAGAACTTACGGTGGTTGTCGAACCATGACTGTTTTCTACTCTCTGAAAGAGTAAAAGCATCTGTTTGATTCATACAATAAGGACAAGCTAACCTTCCAGCAATACTCCATCCAGACAACATCGCATATGCAGGAAAGTCACTAATTGTCCACATAAGAGCAGCACACATTTAAAAATTTTGTTTCATTGAAATATCATAAGTCAGCACACCATCAAGCCATAGATGATTAAGTTCTGATATGAGGGGTTGTAAGTAAACATCCAACTTATCCTTAGGGTTAGTTGGCCCATGAATCAATACAATTAAGAACATGTAAGCATCCTTCATACACAACCAAGGTGGCAAATTGTACGGAGTCACAATAATCGACCAAGAAGAATACTGTTGTCTAGATTGTCCAAATGGTTGAAAACCATCAGTGAAAAGACCCAATCGAACATTTCGAGTCTCTAATGGAAATTCTGGATGGTTATCATTAAATTTTTTCACGCAGGAGAATCAGAAGGGTGGCACATAACCCCATCTTCGATTTCATGCTCAGCATGCCACCTCATTTCTGCTGGTGTGGCATTTGATGCAAACAATCTTTGTAATATAGGAGTGAGAGGAAAGTAGTACATCTTGTTGGAAATTTAGGGGTCTAATACTAAAGATATGCAGCGAAAAAATAACCTAAATTCCCATAAGGATCCATGTGTTTCAATTAAATTGATTAGGGAACGAGAATCGTACCTTATGTGAGTAAAAAAATACTTTTTTATTTTTATTTTTTGATGAGACAGATCTTTAGGCGCTACGAAACCACAACTCCCTCTACAGTATCCACACGAATGACCACTTCACAATGGGACTCGGTGTGCTAGCACTCTCTAGAACTCTTCTAGATCAGTTTAGGAATAATCTCACAAAAAGGCTCTCGTATATTTTGGTGCGCAGAGCTGCAAATCCAATGTTGACGGCAAGCGTCGTCAATTTTGGATGAGAGCAACAACGTCTATTTATAATGAAAATATCCTATTTAAAGAAAAAAATATTCTCATTAATAGGAGTCTTAATCTAATTAGGATTCCTAAAAGATAGTCTCTTCATTAATGGGACTCCTAATCTAATTAGGATTCTTAAAAGACACATCTTCTCATTAATGGGATTCCTAATCTAATTAGGATTCCTAAAAGATACGTCTCCTTGTTAACGGGACTCCTAATCTAATTAGGATTCTTAAAAGACACATCTTCTCATTAATGGGACTCCTAATCTAATTAGGATTCCTAAAAGACACGTCTTCGCATTAATGGGACTCCTAATTTGATTAGGATTTCTAAAAGACACGTCTTCTCATTAATGGGACTCCTAATCTGATTAGGATTCCTAAAAGATACAATAGTGAAGATTATTATTTATTATATTTATTAATCTTAAATACTTACGAATAATAAATATATAAATAATTTTTTCTGGGTTTATATAAATTAAACCCATAACCCATATGCGTTATTCCTTGTGTGCGACCCTGTAGGTTCACTCAATGTTGGCAGTAGGACTAAAACCCTTTTCGGCCCACAAGACATAATTGGTCTCTAGCAAGACATTATGTCTATCCAAATTGAGTGAAGATCGTCGATCCGACTTTACCTAGTAAATATCAATTATCTAGTCCCTTTATCACACGATATCAAGTGATTAAGTATGAGGCATAGATCACATCACTCATAGATTATTTAATCACAAGTTTTCTTGATTCCAGAGTTTGACTGAATAAACCAAATGTTACTGATAACTTCTATCAATTCATTTGGGCATGGCCATGTACTTTTCTTACTCTCACTCTTCAAGAGGGTCCAAAATATCTCTTTCAAATTAATGAGAGGGACAAATTCCTTCACAAACACTCATATCCCTCAACGTAGTTTATTCCATATTCAATCACAGTCTTATGATCATCTGGTTAAAGATGATGAAGAGCCGTATCAAAACATGAAATTCACTATGTAGGGATCCATAGTGTCATCAGGTCAAAGGACTAAAATAATAACACCATGAAGAGAAGTATTCATAACAGAATCCATATGATACTCTCATGGTGGGTCGATCCAATATAATGTACTTTTACATGTATCTATGTGTTGACTTGATATCTCATATCCATGACCAGTAAAACGTGATCATCAATCAACCAACATACTAATCTTACTTCATTATCATTCCATATAATGAATGATTATTCCATATAATGAATGATTAGGGATAATTTAGAATAGTATTCTTATCACCTTATAGTTTCACTATTTAAGTCACATACTTTAATGATATAAGGAATAATAAACTATTCAAGGAAACCTTTTTATCACATTAGCAGAGCATAAATATAACATGATAAATAAAATGGTTTATTAAATAAAGATAAAACCATAAATGACAGCAAATATCCTGATGGCCTAGGGCACATCACCCGCACATCTTTCTATCAGGAGTCACTGTTTTGCTAACTCGATGTTGCCTCTTGTACCGAGAATGACCACAAAACTTACAAGTAGTCAACATACTATCTTCACCCCAGTATATCATGCACCCATTTCTACAACAGTGAATCTTTTCAACCGGAAGACCCATTCCTTGTACTAATTGCTTTGATCTATAAAAGATTTCAGGCACTAGACTTCCTTCAGGAGTAATCTCTTTCATTAATCGAACCATGTCATCAAAATTACGTTCAATCATATGGTGTTCTGACTTCATGTGCATCAATTGAGCAACAAACGATAACTGTGAATGACTTTTACATCCAGGATATAAGTCCTCATCAGCAGCCCTAAGCATATCATAAAACTTCTGGGCCTCCGGATTCGGTGTTTCTTCCATGTAAGTTGGATTGAATGCATGACCAGCTGCATCCATAACCATGGAATGGTATCGATTGGATGATTCTGCATAATCAAATGAAGCAGAACCTTTATCCATATAATTGAGATTATAATTTATATTAACCCCAACCTCTTGTTCCCCATGTAAATTCCAATAGTAATAATCCGATACAAAACTATTTCGGTACAAATGCAACTTAACTGTATTCACTTCATGAAATATGCGATTCTGACACTTGCGACCGTTACATGGACACCTTATCCTATCATTGTCCATCATTTCTGGATGACAGCATGCAAATTTTATGAATTATCTCATACCAGTCATAAACTCTGGATTCAAAAGGCTATCTTTCAACCGTTTATACATCCACTAACGATCCGGTCTCATTTTGCTTTTCTAAAGCCAGGGTTCGATATAGTCCCACTTACAAGCCCTAATTAAACAATGGACCATAGCAATGCAAACAAATGAATAAGCTATTACATCAGCATTTAATCAAAGGATCATAGCATAATTAACCGTGTACAAATAGATTTTAAAAATTACAATATCAAAGAGATATAATCAAGAGAAGATATTACAGAATATAATAGAAATGCAATATCAAAGAACAAGGCGATGAACATAATATATATAGACATCAAGGTATTCTAATGATGCATTAAAAATGTTGGAACCTAAAGTAATCAGATTGGTATCAAGTACCTTTAGCGAAGCCAAAGTATACTCTTTCACACATGTGCTCTTCTGTTTGTTTATTAGATCTAATCTTTGCTTTTTTTAATGAGGTCAGCAATGAAGTCATCTCTTTCACAGCAAACTCTTTTGTTTATTTATTATTTCTAATCTTTGTTTTTTTAATAAGGTTAGCAATAAAGTGACTTGGAGACCATCCAGTCAATGCACCAATTTAGGAACGTGGGTGGACCAAAGGCAGTCATGGTGAACTTAAAGATAGGGAGAAGGTGGACTGGGTTAATGCACTCTTGTCATTTGCATTGTAGCCATTAAACCCTTTTTATTTGTTTAAAATAATGAAGTGATTCTTGATCTATATATGTCCTATTGCATATAGCTGCAATGAATGTGTACCATCTAATATATTATTATAAAATTAAAGAAATGTCTGGCAAGCATTAAGGTTCTAAAAACATTTGCTAAGTCTATGGAAAACTACTTTGAAGTGAGTCACTAATAGCTAAACGCTTTACATATTAGTTTCAATGGTGTGAAATGATGATGGTAATTAATTATATTTCATGCTTAGTAAGATGTTGATTTATACTAGAACATAGGTGTTGATAGAAGTTAAAAAGTTGTTTTCTTCCATTTTTTCATGTCTTCTTAGTCCTTTCATTAACCAAATATTCATATCTTGGAAAAATTCATCTATAAACCATGCCTAGTTTATCTGCCCATTACTAGATCATCTTATCCTAAGGGATCTTCTCATATGGTGGAAATTAGGGCTTTAAGTTGACTCAAGTCTACACACAAATATTTTGAATTCCAACTATGTCAAATTCACGGCGAACAATCCCTTAATGCTTTGTTCATTATAATTTTATTAGCTTATCTCCTACCAGTGTAAATTTTTGGGTGTTGTATTTTATTTTTCCTAAGTCAATAAATATAGTTTATATTTCTTTATCAATTGAGTGTCAAAGAATTTTGCATTGTTGATTGACATCTTGTTTAAATGTCATTAGTTTTTAAAACTCTTCATATTTTCCTAGTCTCTCTCCGTCCACTCTATTTATAATATGAGCTCAGGTTTGCAACTCCCACATGAATGGCTTCAGCTTTTGTGACTCCTTCGTACTTATAAATGTTTGTATTTATTTTTCTATGTTCATTTGGCATTCTAATAATTTTTAAAGTTTCATACAAATCAATCCACTAGGTCCATAATGTCACCAATATTGTTAGTAACTTACAAAATATCATTGTCATATTTTCATGCATAAATTAGTCAGTGTCATAAAGTATCATGTATGCAATGGTATATCTTTAAACTGATTCAAACTTACAATTCTTCTATTTTTCTAATTACTCCTGATTGCCTATGTTATGTCATAGTTTTTTTCTCATATATTAAATTGAGAGCAATTTTAAGGTTTAGTACCTTCTATATGGATCTAACTTACTCCTAATGCTATTTGATCCCCTTGAAGGCATGAAAAATTTGAGAGTCAACGTCTTAAATCATCTTATCAATAATCTTAACGGAAGGAAAACGGTTAATTTGGAACTGGATGCATATCATTGAAGATTGGAGTTGTTCCTAAAGAAGCATAGAGAAGGAAATTAAAGAGGCTTAAAATTTTGAAGGAACACATTAAACGTTTCACTTCCATCCCTGTTGTTGTTTTAAGATATGTACCAAAATATAAAATCAGGCGCATGTTCTTCTTTTCATTTTCCCTTCCATCAGCTTTCCTTTTAAATTCAATCCTTATTGCAAATAATACTGAGATCCTGAATACATAAAGCTCAGCAATACGTAGTAGAAATTAAAAGAGACTACTCCTTGTGGTTAGCCTCTGTTATTGTCCCGCACGAACCCTTGTTTCCATGACGAACCAGTTCTCTCCCTCCCTCCTCTCTTTCTCTCCATCTCTCCCGATTCCCTCCCTCTCTCCATCTCTCCTGATCCCCTCCCTCTCTCTAGTTGGATCTCTCTCCTTCTCACTCATGGCTCGCGGTTGATCAATTTAAACTAATTAGCCTTTGATAAAGAACAACACATGGCTCCGTATACTTTTTCATTTCAAAATCAAAAGCTCTGATCACAAACAGCACAAAACACCGTAAAAGCTCTTACAAAGGACATTGATCCGGCCTACCTGATGGTCATCCGGTTGATAACAATTTTGAAGAAGAAGGAAGAGGCTGGCTCACTGGAGAGAAAAAGAAGACCGACAGAGCTCGGGTTCTCCCGTTGATCCAACGATGGTGGCCGCGGCTCTGGAACAGCAGGGCTCTGCCTTTGGCTTAGGAACAAAAGAAGGAAAGGAGTAGGAGGAAGGCAGGAAGGAAGGAGAAAAGAAAACAACGACGAGTCCCATGTGGCACGCGAGGCTCTCATGTTAAAGCCTTCCGCGACTTCGATCGCTGGCGGAAATTGGGCGTTACGAAGCCGAGAGGAGGGGGATGGAGCAGAGATCAAAGAAAGGATATATGGGAGATATCTGGCGATGGGAAGAAAAGTGCGGTGGTGCGAAGGAAGAAGGCCAAGGGTTTTCGGATGAAGATGCCCTAACTAAGATTAAGTGAATATAGCGACAGAACATTTTCGTCACTGTTTTATTTTGAAACGTTCATTAGCGACGAAAATTTTCATCGCTAAGGGATTTCGGACCATGTCCGATTAAGTAAACAACGACAAAACTTTTTCTGTTGCTCGGTTTTATATTGAAATGTTCATTAGCGACGGAAATTTTGGTCGCTAAAGTAAGTGAATATAGCACCGTTCTTTTTCTGCTTGAAACGTTCATTAGCGCCAAACTTTTCGTCGCTAAGGGTTTTCAGAGAAACATGTCCGATTAAGTAAATATAGTGACAAAATGTCCGTCGCTATGTTTTATGTATAAAATAAATATATTTAGCAACAAAAATTTTGTCACTAATTTTATATATAAAATAAATATATTTAGCGACAAAAAATTTTTGTCGCTATGTTTTATATATGAAATAAATATATTTAGCGATGAAAAAATTTCGTCGCTATTTTATATATGAAATAAATATATTTAGCGATAAAAATTTTCTATCGCTAATTATATATAAAATAAATAGATTTAGCCACGAAAAATTTTCGTCGCTATGTTTATATATAAAATAAATAGATTTAGCGACGTATAATTTTCGTCGCTATATCCGTCTCTAATATTTAGTGATGGAACTTTTCGTCGCTATATTTATATATGAAATAAATATTATTAGCTACGGAAATTTTTGTCACTAATTTTATTTATATAATAAATAGATTTAGCAACGAAAATTTTTGTCGCTATATCCATCTCTAATATGTAGCGACGAAAAATTTTCGTCACTATGTTTTATATATGAAATAAATATCAGTAGCGACCAAAATTTTTGTTGCTAAATTTTTTATTATTTTTACTCGTTAATCCTTCGCAAATCTGAAGCTATTTGCAACAAATATAGATCTATCGCTAAATTCCATCGCTATCGTTCTTTTTTTGTGCTATGATTGCATATCCTTAAAGTAGAATTCTAAAAGTATACAAGATTTATTACAATGGATTCGAGGTGTGATGAGGATCTTCTAGAGGTTAGAGTGCTTATTAAATAGGTTGGATAAAATGCTTGAGGTTCTTAAATGTATTCTAATACAGATAAATTATATTTGTTATTTTTTTATGCTAGAAAGAGAAGTGAATGATTGGTAGAAATCTGAAACCACCAAATGAGGTTGGGAGGCATCATCCAGGTCCTAAGAGGAATTCAAACCAATCTTCTACAACAAGTATATTCCTTCTAATTTTTCCACCAAAAAGTTCCTAAGTTTAATATGGCGATGAAATAGTATAAGGTGAAATTTGAGGAATCAAGCTTTGTTTATTTTTCCATATGCAAAAAACACTTAGCTGCTTTATTAAACATTATTTTTTATCTAGTTTGTCAAAATCCTTGAACATAGCATATATATATATATATATATATATATATATATGCTTAAATAAATATCAGTGTCATTTAGGAAAGCAACACAAGCTTGCAAATCTTTTTTTTTAATATATAAATGGAAATGTAGTTATGCAAATTGATGGTCGGCTATTTAATAGGGCAAAGCTATAAGGTATCATTCCACTTAAGTAACTATATAATATTTAATTTATTATATTGATTCTTTTTAATTTTTAGCTTTTTTTGTTTCCAATAACTATAATATAACTACATATGATAAGAAGATAATGTTATGCAAATTTATTTTTATTTTGTACCATAAAAATATAATTATGTAATATGATAATCATGTGCAAAGAGTTTAAAAGAAGAATTACATATCAAAAAAACTTTATGAGATAGGCTAGATGTTATAATTTTAGCAAATAAGAAATTTTTCCTATGATGGGACCGGTGTTTGTTAAATATTCCTATTGTATTATACCAGATGCACCATTGCAATCTATGGCATGCATTTCCTAACTCCACGCAACAACAACAACAAAAATAAAATAAAATAAAATAAAAAAATAAAGGTTTGCACACGAGTGATGGGAGTGCTTTTCTAGTACTAACAAACAATTCTCATCGCTAGTTTCAAAAGGTCAGGCAATTGCTTTTAATATGATGTAAAAATAATAACCCTCAAGAATTTCAATTATGGATGATGGAGATGGATTTTGTGGGGTTCTTCTACTAACCATCTAATCCATGCCACCAATTCTCACCCATCAATTAGTTCTTTTGAAAACAAATTGAAAGCTCAAGCAGATCAATTAGAGATCACATTATAGTGAATATATTGGCCTGTACAATTATATTGCACCATACGATATTAATAGTGCTTCACTAAAGTATATTTTTTCCTTCGTCTGCCAAATATATAAATAAATTTTAAGAGCATTTTAGTACACTTTGAATGCACGTTACCTTTGAATTAATACTCTGCTTAATATTGGTATGTTACCTTAATTTTTTCATTTTATATGCTTATATCAACTGCTAACTCGTTATATAACAGTAATAACAGCAATGCAGCAACAACAGTAAATTTAAATAAAAAATAAATTTAAATTTAAATTTTGCGGATGATCAATTAATCATGATTTTCTATTTATTCATGCTTAAAACTAATGATTTAATTTTGACTACTTCTTAAATATTATATTTAACTATTAAAATTTCACTACTTCTTAAAATATTCCATTAGTTCTTAAATACTCTCTTTTATTCATTTTCAGTCTAAAGAATGAAAAGTATTAGCAAACAAAAGATGTGATGATAGAAAAGTCAATAATAAAATTATCATAAAAGAAATTATACAACCCTTAAGCGTGAAAATTGCGACAATTGAGGCATATGTATTGGGTTTTGCTCTTTCTAAAATTTTAAAAGTTTTCTTAATGATAAAAAAAATAATTTTTTTTAATTTTGAAAACTAAATTTTAAAAAATATTTAAGTACTATAATATATAAAAATAATATAATGCAATCAAATTTATATAATATTGAAATTTATTATTTAATTTAATATGATATTTATTATTTTTATTTATATAATATTTTAGTAACATGTTTATAAAATCGTTACTTAAGTAAAAGGAACTAGTAAGAATAATTCTTGGCTTTCTGGAAGAGAATTAAAATATAAACCACCTTTCAAATGGAAAATTTCTTTTTAGCTTTGTCACTGGTTAAAAGTATGTCGATAATCTTAAACAAGGTGGAGATTAAATCAAGTGGATAATTAGTCGAGTAAATCAAGCCATGGTATCATCTTAAACGTTTGATTAAATCCAACCGATCGTTTGGCACTCTTGACAAATTAAAGCTTTTATTAAAAATCGAAAAGGAAAATGAAAAGAAACTTGAGGCACGGGAACGCAACGCTTTGATATGGAAAGGACAAGACCCATAATGACGCCAAAAGATTCGCCTTAGCTGAGGTCGCACCTGGTAAACTTCCCCATACCGTCCCGTGCTTCCATACTTGTCCTGCTCCCAATCCCATCCATCATCTATACATAATCTCTGCCTCTTTTCTTGTCTTCTTTAATTGCTTTTTTCTCCCTCACTCTTCCTCTTGCCTACCTCTCCTTGCCTTGCTTGCCGCGTGGAGACTGCAAGGAGGGAGGGAGAGGGAGAGAGTGGGAAGTTGCTTCGTGGGATCTCCATTGCCCACCACCTCCCCCTTCGCCTCCTCGTTTCTCATGCGTTTAAGACATCGCCAAATCCCAGGAAATATTGAAGTATTGACAACTCCATTTATTTGACAGCATTCCCATCCTCAGCTAGTAATTCCTTACAATGAACTCGATCTCCAGTTGCTAAATAGAGAGATATAATCATAAAGCCTTGCTTTATTTTTCTCAGCATAATCTCGTTATTGAAAACGAATATTGCACAGCACCTTATCGAATCCGATGGCAAGCTGTCATGGGTCTGTTGAAGGCTCTGGAATCGTTTGCATTAAAGAAGGAGATATTCCAGTCGATCGGGCTCTAGAGATCAGCTAGGCCTATAAATAATAATGGAGTACGATGGCAGGGAGGAATCGGTCTGCAGATCTGGCTCTAGAGATCAGCTTCCTCGCTGCTGCCTCCTACGGTTCTCCCAGTAAGTTTTTCCTCTTTTTTTTTTCTTCTTTTCTCTGCTACTTGTGCTGCTATGTTCTTATATCAGTAAGTTTACAGCTTTGATTCCGATAAACAATACAACTAACATGCAGATTATTTGAGGAGATATGGTGTCAAATGATTCTAGTTTTCCTCTACTTACGTCGTAGAAGTCTGTTCAAATTTCTATCAATACTTCTTGTGAAAATTCTTTGGAGTACCTGGCAATTTAGAACAGTTCCAACATAAGCAATGGAGAAAAGGAACATTCCGTTGAAATCATATATAGGAATATTTATAAAACATAAAGTGAAGGATAGTTGAGATATTTACTCTCTTCTCAGCTTAGAGATAAAAGATAGTTTTTTCTTAAAAAATCCAGATAAGTCAAATTAGGATATTACAATCTTTCTTTCTTTATTAGAAAACATCCTTGCTGCATATTATAAGTTAGAACTAAGAGCAAAACCTATTCCCAATAGAGTTGTTTGTGTTGCAAAAGTGACTTTAACACTATTTTCATAACTATCCTATGAATAATTTTTTCGTTCTTATCCATCAACTTTCATATATTAAGTTCAAGTCTAATGCCATCGCTATCACACTTTAACCCACTGAGTTGATCATATGATAGAATCTTGCATAATTTTAAGAGACTGCCGGGGGAGGGGAGTTTCCTAAACAATATACAATGGAAATGCCTTCGGTGCACTCAACCAAGGATCTCGTGCACTTCCTTGACGTTTCCCTTACTCCACAAACGGCCGGCTAGTTCACTTTTTTCTTCCTCCTTGTTTAAGGCATCTTCTTGTGAACCTCTTTTGTGACATTTAGGGGCAATGCTAGGGGCCCAAATCCGGTATCAAAGATTTTTGTCACCTTTATGGCTTGCATGCCAGGCAATACATAAGGTCCATCCGATTTGTTGTGGGTCTGATATATATAAAGCACTCATCTACTCTTGCTAGGTGTGAAAGAAAATATAGGATCAAGTCTCATAGAAGTTTTCTTTTAGTAGATGCATGAATAAGGCCCAAGCACAAAGTGCATTCTCATTACTTTAAGGATATATATGCAATCGTATTGCATTTCTAAAATTTTATTACCATACTCTAGACCTACTATCCAGCTTAAAGGATTGCAATATGATTGCATATCCTTAAAGTAGAATTCTAAAAGTATGCAAGATTTATTACAATGGATTCGAGATGTGATGGAGGATCTTCTAGACGTTAGAGTGCTTATTAAATAGGTTGGATAAAATGCTTGAGGTTCTTAAATGTATTCTAATACAGATAAATTATATTTGTTCCTTTTTTATGCTAGAAAGAGAAGTGAATGATTGGTAGAAATCTGAAACCGCCAAATAAGGTTCGGAGGCACCATCCAGGTCCTAAGAGGAATTCAAACCAATCTTCTACGACAAGTATATTCCTTCTAATTTTGCCACCAAAAAGTTCCTAAGTTTAATATGGCGATGGAATAGTATAAGGTGAAATTTGAGGAACCAAGCTTTGTTTATTTTTCTATATGCAAACAACACTTAGCTGCTTTATTAAACATTATTTTTATCTAGTTTGTCAAATCCTTGAAGATAGCATGCATATATATATATATATATGCTTAAATAAATATCAGTGTCATTCAGGAAAGCAACACAAGCTTACAAATCTTTTTTTTATATATAAATGGAACTGTAGTTACTGTATTATGCAAATTGATGGTCGGCTATTTAATAGGGCAAAGCTATAAGGTATCATTCCACTTAAGTAACTAATAATATTTAATTTATTATATTGATTCTTTTTAATTTTTAGCTTCTTTTGTTTCCGATAACTATAATATAACTACATGTGATAAGAAGATAATGTTATGCAAATTTATTTTTATTATGTACCATAAAAATATAATTATGTAATATGATATAATCATGTGCAAAGAGTTTAAAAGAAGAATTACATATCAAAAAAAACTTTATGAGATAGGCTAGATGTTACAATTTCAGTAAATAAGAAAATTTTCCTATGATGGGACCGGTGTTTGTTAAATGTTCCTATTGTATTATACCAGATGCACCATTGCAATCTATGGCATGCATTTCCTAACTCCACGCAACAACAACAACAAAAATAAAATAAAATAAAATAAAAAATAAAGGTTTGCACACGAGTGGTGGAAGTGCTTTTCTAGTACTAACAAACAATTTCATCGCTAGTTTCAAAAGGTCAGGCAACTGCTTTTAATATGATGTAAAAATAATAACCCTCGAGAATTTCAATTATGGATGATGGAGATGGACTTTGTGGGGCTCTTCTACTAACCATCTAATCCATGCCACCAATTCTCACCCATCAATTAGTTCTTTTGAAAACAAATTGAAAGCTCAAGCAGATCAATTAGAGATCATATTATAGTGAATATATTGGCATGTACAATTATATTGCACCATAGGATATTAATAGTGCTTCACTAAAGTATAATTTTTCCCTTCGTCTGCCAAATATATAAATAAATTTTAAGAGCATTTTAATACACTTTGGATGCACGTTACCTTTGAATTAATAAACTCTGCTTAATATTGGTATGTTACCTTAAATTTTTCATTTTATATGCTTATATCAACTACTAACTCGTTTATATAACAGTAATAACAGCAATGCAGCAACAACAGTAAATTTTAGTAAAAAATAAATATAAATTTAAATTTTGCGGATGATCAATTAATCATGATTTTTATTTATTCATGCTTAAAACTAACGATTTAATTTTGACTACTTCTTAAAATATTAATTTAACTATTAAAATTTCACTACTTCTTAAAATATTCCATTAGTTCTTAAAATACTCTCTTTTATTCATTTTCAGTCTAAAGAATGAAAAGTTTTAGCAAACAAAAGATGTGATGATAGAAAAGTCAATAATAAAATTATCATAAAAGAAATTATACAACCCTTAAGCGTGAAAATTGCGACAATTGAGGCAATGTATTGGGTTTTGCTCTTTCTAAAATTTTAAAAGTTTTCTTAATGATAAAAAAAATTTTTTTTTTTAATTTTGAAAACTAAATTTTTAAAAAATATTTAAGTACTATAATATATAATAAAAATAATATAATGCAATCAAATTTATAATATTGAAATTTATTATTTAATTTAATATGATATTTATTATTTTTATTTAATATTTTAGTAACATGTTTATAAAATCGTTACTTAAGTAAAAGGAACTAGTAAGAATAATTCTTGGCTTTCTGGAAGAGAATTAAAATATAAACCACCTTTCAAATGGAAAATTTCTTTCTATCACTGGTTCAAAGTATGTCGATAATCTTAAACAAGGTGGAGATTAAATCAAGTGGATAATTAGTCGAGTAAATCCAGCCATGGTATCATCTTAAACGTTTGATTAAATCCAACCGATCGTTTGGCACTTGAGTCTTGACAAATTAAAGCTTTTATTAAAAATCGAAAAGGAAAATGAAAAGAAACTTGAGGCACGGGAACGTCGACGCTTTGATATGGAAAGGACAAGACCCATGCATAATGACGCCAAAAGATTCGCCTAGGTCGCACCTGGTAAACTTCCCCATACCGTCCCGTGCTTCCACGTACACTTGTCCTGCTCCCAATCCCATCCATCATCTATACATAATCTCTGCCTCTTTTCTTGTCTTCTTTAATTGCTTTTTTCTCCCTCACTCTTCCTCTTGCCTACCTCTCCTTGCCTTGCTTGCCGCGTGGAGACTGCAAGGAGGGAGGGAGAGGGAGAGAGTGGGAAGTTGCTTCGTGGGATCTCCATTGCCCACCACCTCCCCCTTCGCCTCCTCGTTTCTCATGCGTGCAAGACATCGCCAAATCCCACACTCTTTCTCTTTCCTTTCCACGAGACTTGTTTCGATGGGCGAATCATTTCAGCATGTTTGGGAAATCATATGAAGATTTAGCAAAAGATGGATATCTTCTTCTTGCTGAAAGATTGAGAGATGAAAATGAGAAGAATGTTGTCCAAGAAACCCTGGAGCGGTGTCTTCCTGTGAAACTGATATTGGATGACTTGTACAAGGTGGTGCGTCAATTGTTCCTCCTCTATGGTTTCTCTGATTTTATAAGCTGCTGTTTTTTTTTCTCTGATGCACTTCTGATGTAATTCTAATTTGTTGGCCACACATGCTTCATGATAGTTTCGTCCAGCAAATTATTAAATAGTTGTTCTTTTGTTTTATTTGACATAATCTTGGATGTTTAAGTGTATGGAATACTTCTAATGATTTTAATGGAAACAAACTGATGTTTGTTTTTTAATAACAAGAAAAATTTGTAATGATCCTGTGGAACCAAAGAAAATGAACATATATATCATGCTATTTCTATTCTACATATTATAGCTGACTTGTATTGGTAATTTTTGAGCTTGTGGAATTGGTGTCATCTTGTTAAGTAAGGTGGTTTGCTTTTATGTCTTGGATGCTACCTTCCTTTCTTTTCTCCATGCTGAGAAATTTGTTTACTTTTTTTTTTGTGTTGATTAAAGACATACCCCAACCAGTATGGGATTATTTCTTCTCCTCCCCTCCCCTCCCAATAGCTTCCATCTCCCACATTGCCCTCCTCTTCCTCTTCTCCTCGTCCTGATCACTCCCAAGGTTTATCAAACTTTCAATCTTTCCTGTTCGATTCCATCAAAAAAACCATTTTCCAAACCAGATTCATCTTTCTTCTGCCCAAAGTTCCGATTTTTTCATTGAATTCAAGCATTCCAATTGATAAAAATATTACCTTTCTTTCTGGCTGTTGATTCGTAGTAGTTATCTACTTGAATAGAGCATCTAGATCTCAGCCGAGATGGGCGGTCAGATCAGCAGAAGGCCCGGCGTCGACGGCGGTGGCGGCCATGACGGCATGGAGTATTCGGCCGATCTGAGCTCGTACGAGGCGGCGTGCCGCCTCGACCCGGAGCTCCAGTCCTTCGACACCACCCTCCAGCAGCGCACCAGCCGGGTCATCTCCACCCTCGCCGACGGCGTCGAGGTCCGTTCCCTCTCCTTCGGTTCCCTCAGGGAGGTCACCGGCTGCCTCCTCGAGATGAACCAAGAAGTGGTCAAGGTCATCCTCGAGTGCAAGAAAGACATTTGGAGGAACCCCGAGATCTTCGACCTCGTCGAGGAGTACTTCGAGAACAGCCTCCAGACCCTCGACTTCTGCACCGCCCTCGAGATGTGCCTCAAGAAGGCACGGGACAGCCAACTAATCATCCATGTCGCGCTCCAACGCTTCGAGGAAGAAGAGGAGGACGTGGTGGAAGAAGATGGCAAGAAGAAGTATCGGCGGACTCTAGAGGAGCTGAGGCATTTCAAGGCAGCTGGCAATCCATTCACGGAGGAATTCTTCCAGGTGTATCAGTCGGTTTATAGGCAGCAGCTGTCGATGCTCGAGAAGCTGCAGCAGAGGAAGAACAAGCTCGACAAGAAGCTGAAATCTATCAAGGCATGGAGGAAAGTCTCCAGCATAATTTTCGCTGCCACCTTTGCCACCGTTCTTATCTGCTCTGTGGTGGCCGCCGCCGTGGCTGCGCCGCCTGTCGCCGCAGCTTTGGCTGCTGCAGCCTCCATTCCGGTGGGGTCGATGGGAAAGTGGATCGACTCGCTGTTGAAGGACTACCAGAAGGCAGTAAAAGGGCAGAAGGAGATTCTCAACTCCATGAAGGTGGGCACATACATCATCATAAAGGACTTGGATAGCATCCGGGTGCTCGTCGACTGGTTGGAGGTCCAGATAAATGTACTGCTGGACAATGCTGACTTCGCCCTCAAGGATGAGGAGGCAGTGAAGTTTGGGATTGGGGAGATCAAGAAGAAGCTGGAGGTGTTTATGAAGAGTGTCGAGGATCTGGGCGAGCGAGCAGACCGGTGCAGCAGAGATATAACGAGGGCGAGGACTGTTGTCTTACAGAGGATCATTAAGAACCCAAAATGAATTCAGGTGTCTATTTTTCTCTAATAATTGATGCTATTCTTATTTGATTGTGATACACCGTATGTTACTGCAAGTATCACAGACTGTGTAGACGTGAAATGTTCTCATCTCTTGCTTTGATGAATAATTGAAGAGTAGCTTTTGTTTCTATTTTATCCAGTCCAATGCATTGGCTGCAGATTGTTTCTGTCTGTTTGTAATATAATGTGTATGACGGACAAACATTTTCATATAGGTGTTTAAAGTTGTGGACTCTAAGACATTGCAATCAGTTGATTTTTAGATATAAATAAATAGCTGTAGTCAAGCATTTGATTCATTGATATATTCGGGGGAAAGGATTGTCCATGGAAATTCCTTAGAAGCTGTTTTTTGATAAAATAATTCTTGAAAAACATGTCATTTTACAAGACTTTTAGATGTGATCTCAATGATTTCCACAAGTAGAGCCTTGCTTCTGCCATGGGAAGGCTATCAAAATGTATCCCAGAAAATGTTTTAGAATTACTTCGAAAGTTCAAAGTTTTATTGATAAAATGATTATTTTTTATTGAAGATTTATTTGATGTTACCTTTTACTATGGTAGCCATCCATACTAGGCTCCTATTTTTGTTGGGGAAGGGCATGGCATTTTTCCTAGGAGTTGAAAATTTGTCCCAAAAAATCATGGTGCAAGATTGCAAAGATAGGTGATCATAAATTTAGTCATTAATTTTGTAAGTCCTCATGATGAGAATTCAGCCATCGTTATTTGATTTATATTATGGTAATTATTTGGATTATGGATCTCTGTTTTACTTTTAAGTTAATAAGTAAAACAGAAGTCTTATTACAGTTTGTATGAGTCATCTGTTGCAGATAAGTTATCTTATGGACCTTAGTTCAAGTTAAACAATGTAACCTGCATTTCTTTCTCTCTCTTTATTTTAGCTAAGTTATGGCCAACAACATAAATAAGTGCCTAAGAGTGTCACTGAAATCACTTTTGTACAGTTCTGTCAAGGATAATCAGCTGTTTTTGAGAAGATAATATCTGAAAGCTCAGATGAGGTTGAGAAACATGTTCTAGTCTATTGCTTGAGATGCTTTAGAAATAGATTTTAAAACCTCTATATGATTGCCTCTTTTTGTAAAGCAAGTACCAAATTCCTTCTTATGCCCCTCCATATTCCTTCTCCCTTTTCAACCCCTGTCAGTTATTTAGTGACAATAAATGACCAATTTTATCATCTGCCATGATATCTGGTGGAGCAGCATGAAATGGCAGCCAGATACTCACTGCAAAAAATCAGGATTAAAAATGTTGACAACAACGCGAGTTTCAACTTTCTATGAAAGGGAAACGAGGTATTATTCATAAGTTTAAAACAACCCAATTTGTCACCTCTCATGCCAGGCCACAAGCGCTCGTTATGAAATATAAAGACAGGCTAGAGGAACTTACAAGAGGGGAAAGGGATAACAAAAAGTTTGGAGACAGCAAAGAGGGACATCAAGACTAGAAGGCATCCCACGAGCAATGCTAAACCAAGATTTTGAGGTTCTCTCCAGATGAAGTGTTTTAACAACCTTGTATGGTGCCCCATCTCCAGGGTACGTGGGCTTTAATCTTTCAGCTACCCTTGGAAGTTTGCCGTCCTTCTCAGAAAGAGTGTTGTGAAGCAGAGACAAATGATCAGGCCCCCAAACCTTGATGCCTATATGACTGAGGTTGCTCTTGTGGCCAGCATCATAGCAAAGCTGGGGAATGGAAGACAACAACGAGGTCCTTTTTGACATTGGACCGTAGTTTCTTATGCCTGTTTCCTATACCTACCTATGTCTTTTTAAGTGAAATGGGCGATCAGGACCTTTGTAGTTGGCCAGCAGAATTCTACTTGTGAATTTTTGTTACGTTAAAGGACGGACAGGATCCAAGGTTCTACAGCAAATGAAAAGAATGTCCTCAAGTCATGTCCTAGATTTGACCACATCATCGGTGGGACACAGCCTAAACTAGGCCTCCTTAGACAAGATAGAAATTAGAAAGTCCATCCCTTGAATGGTCGTGATTGCAATAGAGTGTCAGTAAACAGCTAAAGTACACAGAGAAAAGGAGGCATGTTCAGCTGCTCTCAACAACTCAGCTTGCACCAAAAACTGGATTATGCATTACAGAGATATAGACTAAAAGAAAATGACAGAAGAATCTGATGCAAAAATTATCACCTACTTGATGGAAATTGGTAGAAAAATGACTGCATAGAGCTTTCCCTCAAGTAATGGCTTTCTTCAATGTAACATTCAACACAATCCAGTCAGCTTTTTTTTTTTCAAAAAAAAGAAAAAAAAGAAAAAAAAAGGAAAGCAAGAAAGGCCATCCAGTTTTCAATTTTGGTCTGAAATCATAGCATAAATTTGTTGTGTAATTATTTTGTGAGTCAAGACCAGCTTATATTCAACCAAGAGACCACTTCTACCGTTCATCACTCTGCAGTGATTAAGCAGGGACACAGGTCCATGATTTCCAATTGAATTGCTGTTGGTAGATTGAGATCAGTTGTTGTCTTAGCACAACAATTAGAATATGCAAGCGTAATTCTAGTTGATGGTGTGCCCACCATTACTGATCCTCCCCTAAAATAAAATAAAATAAAAAAGAATTTAATGCAGCGAGTCTTCATAAGATTACCTATGTTGTTTACCAATGCTTTCCCTCATGACTTATCTCCCTCAACAACTCATGATGACTGTCTTTTTCTCTTCAGCAATGGAAGACAGACATGGGCAACCTACCAACCACTGACTTCTCCACAGAAAATACTTACTTAACATGGAAAGGAAATTTTAAGTTAGAAAACGGTATGTATCAGTGAGGTGATGACATATCACAGTATTTCAGCCTCCAGTTTGTCAGTAGATATAGAACTGAGAAACCCTGTAGTTTCAAAGAGCAATGAAATATTTTCAGAATGTACTGATGTGTTTACTGCACAGTCTAGGAACTTCCTCTATGTGCCTACAAGCCCCATGATATGCATCAAATAAAAGCTTGCATAATGTTCCTGAATTAAAATACACATTTTCATGCATTAGATTCTGAAAGCATGGCCAAGAAAATTAAATATAGAAATTTATTAAATGAAAATGAAAGGATTTCCGTACTATAGTTTAATCAAATATAATTAATCGGCCAGAACCCTAGCAGATGCAAAGTTTTAGTGAGAGAATTTATTCCCCAGCAGTGTCCCACATCTTATTGATTTCAAGCTCTTCCTCCAACGAGATACCAACAAAATTGTTCCAGGAATAAAGCAGAAATCTGGATATAAATATAATATTAGGCATTAAACTTACATCATCAACAATTCAAGTTATTTCTAATATGTGACATGAACCGTCTTCTGATTAGTTTAGCTGTTTATTATTTGTCTTTTGGCGGTACTACTATGTGGAGGCTCTACCAAGAGTTAGGCTACCAACTCTGCCTCACTTCTTTTCACAATTGACCATGAGCAAGTAGTGAGTTCCCATTGCCAAAATACAATAGCGGATGTGTGAACCACATCAAGATCTCCCTGGTGTGTAATATTTGATACATGTCCACCTTAATGAAAGGTATATGTTCGCTGTTAGACCAGCCTTTGTCTCCAGAACATTTTATCATTCTGTCACGCCACTTAAAGAAAGAACCCACAATAGAAACCTGATTTACACCTGCTTCTAACATTTAGACTTGTTCAAGTCTTTCCTCTGTGGCATGAATTATGCTTGCAGTGATGTCATCTGAATCGATTATCTTCAAAAAATGTAACAATACAACAAAATATAGACTCCAAATACATGCATCCAATATACACTAAGGTCCTGCCAACTTTCGTTCCCCAAGATTTCTTCCATCAAATATATATATATGTTAAACTTGGAACCTCCAAATGGAGGGATACAAAACATTGTGGCAATTGTCCAGTTATACACCATTCACCTGCTGTCATACTTATATGTTGGGGTTTAGTCCTTGACGAACTCCAATGGGATCAACCTCGCTGAAGAAATATCTTAATTTTTACCCTTTGTTGCCAATGATCAAATTGGTGTAGTGATTAATTGCTTGGTCCTTCAACCTCCAGGTCACCTTTCAAATCACCACAGCCCTTTATTCCCAAAAGGATTTTTTATCCTTTTTATCTTGGTTCCGTGGAGCGCTCCCCCTCCTCTTTCCGTTTTCACCCATACGTGAGTCCCTCTTTCCGTGGGAAATCATCTTCATGGACCACCTGGAACCTGAAAGTCCCATGTGTTGACCAAAGTCAACATGAGTCCTTTTCTCTTCACGTACCAGCCCTTCTTTCTCTTCATGCTGGAAAGTCTTCACATAGCGTTTTCCATGAAGTTCACGTCCTTGGAAGAGGCTCTTCAATGCTCTTCACATCCCATGAAGTTTCTCTCATGGGCGTTCACGAAGCTATGGGAGACAAGCTTCCCTATGTGATGGATGGATCACGTACCTCCACAAACACCCGTGAAGCTGCGATGTGACAGTTTGCAATCTAGCTCACAAAGCTGGGAGGAATCCATGCGACGCCTGGTATCTCGTCGCCTGGCCAAACGCGGCCAAAAATAGGAAGGAGGGAGAAGAGATGGAGAGGGAGAAAGAGAAAAATTATTTTGGAGAAAAGAATCTGTTCTATTCCATCCAAACCCTAGCGACTAGGGTTTAAATACATTCATCAAGTGGGCCAGGCCTAGACTCAACAAAAACTCCATGGACTAACCCAATGAGATTAAACTAATCCCCAAAGCCGTGTACACCCATGACTTGATTTAATCTCAACCCTTGGACCAACACTTAGCCCAATACAAGTTAGCCCCCCTGGGCCTTGACAACACTACACCAGGCCCAATAATCTTCATCTTGTACTTTCAAGACCTCAGCACGTCCACCGTATCCATCAGCTGCATCCCTACGAAAGCGTCCCGTAAAAGAACCTTGGTCAGTGCATTGCTGGGTTCTCCTTGTGTATACCTTCACCAGCTCCACTCCACCTTCCACCATCTCTCTGTAGTCGATGCCTTCCTTCTGAGAGTATCCCTTGGCCATTAGTCCTGCCTTGTTCCTGATATCCTTGCTTTGAAGGTCATTTCTTGTGCTGATAAATCCATTTGCAACCAATGGTTTCTTTCCTTATGGCAACTGGACCACCTGCCACGTGCCAGTCCTGTAGAGAGACTGCATCTTCTCTATCATACATAGCCTGCATATCTGCCATAGTCTGGACCCATCTATCTCTATCCTGGCTGTCCTGGCTCTTCACAGCCTCCTGATAGGTATAAGGGCCTTCATTCACTATCATTAGGGCATATGACATCGAATTCTCGAAGCCGTATCAAACTGATGGTCGCACGTTTCTCCTGGGCCTGTGCAGTGCGATCCAAGTATCAGTCCCCTGCTCAGCTGCATCCTCCTGAGTCCTCTGCCTAGCTGCATCCTGCTAAACTTCTTGGCTTCTGACCCCTCTGTTAGTTCTTTCCATCTAAATCTCAAATCCTCCTGGTCCACTAGCAAATGGCACGACTATGTAGGAGGTCATCTGACTAGTATTGTCGTATTTCACTTTCTACAGTCCCTGCTGTGCATCTGTACCATCTCTACTTTGAAGGATCGAGCTCTCATCAAAGGTCACATCCCTACTGATGACAACCTTCTTTTCTAAGGGATCCCATAGCCGATACCCCTTGATTCCACAGGTAGCCAGGAACACCATCTTCTTAGACCTGGCGTCTAACTTACTCCGCTCCCCAGCACCAACATGCACATATGCGTACATCCAAACACCCTCAGATGGTTCTGGCTTATCTTTTCTCCAGACCACATCTCCTCTATAATGCCTCCATCCAACCTGGTGTGCGGTGACGATTGACCAAGTAGCTGGCTACATCTACTGCATCAACCCAAACATCTTTGGAAGCCCTGCCTGTAGCCTCAAGCACCTTGCTTTTTTCAACAGTCTTCTGTTCATCCTCTCAGCCACCCCTTCCTATTGAGAAGTTTCTATTACCGAGATGCCTTTTGATGACTCCTCACAAAATCTCTGAAACTCCCTGCTGGTATATTTTCTGCCACTGTCTGACCTTGGACACTTCACACTCCTATCCTGCTCCCTTTTTACCTTAGCCTTTCAGATTCGAATTTGGTGAAGAGCTTTGATTTCTCCTTCATATAGTAGACCCACATCTTCCTTGAGAAATCATCTATCAGGGTAAAGAAGTATCTGACCCCATTCCTTACAGAAACGAGGTTGGTCCCCAGACATCCATGTGTACTAGCTCTAGGGGTTCTGCACTCCTAGCTGTGCTGACCAAGAACTGCACTCTCCTCTGCTTTCCCATCTGACATGGCTCACAGATCTCCATATCTCATCACTCAGGTCCGAAAGTAGCCCTCTCTTGCTTAGTTCTTTCATCCTCCTGTCTTCCATGTGGCCTAGGCGGTAATGCCACATTTTGTACATCCTGAGGATCCTGTTCCACAGCTACTGTCTCAGATTTTTAGTCACCATAGATCCTTCCAACCTGTATACATTGTTCTCCAGCTTTCTCCCTCTCATCACCACCATAGTTCCATTAGAGATGTTCAGAACTCCACTCCTGGCATGACTGTTGAAGCTGTATCTAATCTGCTTCAAGTATCCAGTGACACCAGATTCTTCTTAAGTTCTGGAACATGCTTCACGCTGGTAAGAATGCGCTCCATGCCATCAAACATCCTCACCCTCATTGTGTCAATCCTTGCCACCTTGCAAGGATGATCATCTCTAAGAGTCACACACCCCTTATCAACCTTTGTGTAAGTGCTAAACCACAACCGGTTGGGAGTGTAATGATGAGAACAGGCTGAATCCAAGGTCCACATCTCTGTATTGTTCCTATGACCATCTGATACAACCAAGAGATCCTCCATCTCCTGGCCTGCAACTGTACTCACAGATTCAGATCCTCCTTTTTCTTCCTTTTTCTACTTAGGACAGTCCTTGAAATGGCCTACCTCACTACACTTGTAGCACTTAGCCTTCCTGGACTTTAATGTCCCCTAGGCTTGCTCCTATCCTTGCTCTGCCTGACCCTTCCCCAACTGATAGACCCTCCTGGGAACAGCTTCCTTGGTCATCTTTTTCTCTGCTTATTCATTCGAAACACTGAGACAATATCTTCATAAAACAATGTCTCCTTTCCATAGAGCAGCATTGTGACTAATGAGTCATATGATGTGGGCAGCGAACACAGTAGTAAAAGTGCCTTATCTTCCTCCTTCATCTTGACCCCGACATTTAGCAATTCATTGCTCATCTGATCGAACACCTGGATGTGGCCCAGCACGTCTCCACCTTATGATATCCGAAGATTGTAGAGGTGTTTCTTCAACATCAACTTATTGCACATATTCCTTCCCATGTAGAGGGTATACAACTTCGACCAGAATCCCTTCGGGGTCTTCTCCTCCAGCACTGAATAAAGGGCTGAATCCGTCAGACATCCTCTGATCGCTGAACATGCTCTCTTCTCCAACGACATCCACTACTTATCTGTCATCTCATCTAACCTTTCCTCCAAGGCCAGATCTAAACCCTACTACACAAGAAGGTCCTCTACTTGGATTTTTCACATGGAGAAACTTTCTTTCTCATCAAACTTCTCAAAATCTAATTTTATGCTACTACCCATGGCCAGATCTCAATCAAAAATAGTACAAAATATGTCAGAAAATAGAGTACCCTGATGAGGCCTTGCTGAAAATTTTCAGCCCTTTGAAGATCTCCAAATAATTTCTTCTGAACTTGGCTTTGATACCAACTATTGGGCTTTAGTCCTTGACGAACTCCAATGGGATCAATCTCACTGAAGAAATATCCTGAATATTTACCCTTTGTTGCCAACGATCAAATTGGTGCAGTGATTAATTGCTTGGTCCTTCAACCTTCAGGTTGCCTTTCAAATACCATAGCCCCTTTATTCCCAAAAGGATTTTTAATCCATTTTATCTTGGTTCCACTGGAGTGCTCCCCCTCCTCTTTCCGTTTTCACCCATACGTGAGTCCCTCTTTCCATGGGAAATCCTTTCATGGACCACCTAGTGTTGACCAAAGTCAACTTGAGTCTCTTTTTTCTTCACATACCAGCCCTTCTTTCTCTTCACGCTAGAAAGTCTTCACGTAGCATTTTTTGTGAAGTCCACATCCTTGGAAGAGGCTCTTCAATGCTCTTCACATCCCACGGAGCTCTCCTCTCATGGGCATTCACGAAGCTATGGGAGACAAGCTTCCCCACGTGATGTAGAGGTAGGTACTGAGCCATGCCTGGCACAGCACAGCCCAGGCCCATCGGGCCGGCCTATTTAACGGGTCGTGCCCAGCACAGCCGTTAAAATTTTTGGCCCAGCACGGCCCGTTAAAAATTTTTGGCGGCCCAGCACAGCACGTGGCCCATGGTGGGCCATGCATGAGCAATTTTTTTATAAAATTATTGGCTCGGTCTTTTTATTTTTTAAAAAATCATTCCTACATTATTTTTTTTACAAAAAAAATTTGTTGGCTCAGTCTCAGCCAAGTGACACAAAGTACTACTTTATTGTGTACTTATCTTATTAATATATATATAATACATTCTTGCAAATAAACAAAAGGC
>UESW01001829.1:0-214458 GCA_900491605.1 Calamus simplicifolius
CTGATGTCGGGATTCATCTGTCGTTGTCTATCACAAAACATCCTTATGGGATGAAAGGATGAAAACTAATGTTAGAAATTAAATATTATGGTATATTGTAATTTAAATTAAAGTTCCAATTTAGCATTGAAGTATACACTTACTCAATATATGGATCGACTTCTCTACAGTTCATTAGGATGTAATAATGTGCTGCATTATACTCCATATCGCTAAGATTTCTTGACTTCTGCCCACCAAATGAACGGCCGATAGCTTTAAAAATTGATATTCTACCGTCATTAGCTTCTCCTTCGTCCACACATACGTCATCGTTACGACCATGATTTTGGCTCCTCGTGTGGACGTGACCCTCAAAGTAATGTGAGGCAAAAGCTGAAACTTCTTCGACCAAGTGTGCATTGCATATAGAACCTTCAACCCTTGCCTTATTACGCACATTATTTTTTAACTTCTTAAGATACCTATATGTAAAGTTGCAACAAAAAATTAACCAATTTTTTAAGCAATGAAATAATATTTGAAATGTCAACATATCTTAATGATGTATATATTTACCTCTCGAAAGGATACATCCAGCGATACTGCACGGGACCAGCTATGCTCGCTTCGTATGGCAAGTGAACCGGTAAATGCTCCATTGAGTCAAAAAAACTGGGAGGAAATATTCGCTCAAGCTTGCATAAAATAATTGAATTTCCTCCTCAAGCCTTGCCATGGATGCAGAAGTAATGACTGCGGCAGATAACTCCTTGAAGAATAAGCTGAGCTCCGTAATTGCCTTCCAGACATGTTGCGGAAGCAACTCACGAAAAGCTATAGGTAATAACCGTTGCATGAAAACATGGCAGTCGTGACTCTTCATGCCGAACAACTTGAGCTTATGCATGTCCACACACCTACCGATATTTGAGGCATAACCATCTGGAAATTTTAACCCTCTAAGCCAGTTACATAAAACTTCTCGTGAATTTCTGTCAAGAGTGTAACATGCTTTAGGATAGGTCCCATCGGCACTCCTCTCAAATCACCTCTTCTGCAGTACTGATTAAGTTCTTCTCTTGACTTTGCAGTATCTTTTGTTTTTCCCGGGATGTTTAGCACCGTGTTAAATATGTTATCAAAGAAATTTTTCTCGATATGCATAACATCCAAGTTGTGCCGGATGAGATTTGTGCTCCAATAAGGCAAATCCCAAAATATACTTCGCTTCTTCCAGTTATGTTCTTTACATATACGGCCATTTATTCTATCTGCATCCGGTTCCCATGCATACATCAACCCCAAATGCTCTATAGAATCAAATAGATCCGTGCCGGACCTAACCGGTTCGGCAAATTTTGTGACTGCTTTGTTCTTCCGGAAGGCGATCAAGTTACGCCTGTAAGGATGATTTGGGGGCAAGAACTTCCTATGGTTATCAAACCATGACTGCTTACCACTCTTCTGCAATGTAAATGCATCCGAATCATACATGCAATGAGGGCATGCCAGACGTCCAGCAGTGCTCCAACCAGACAACATTGCATATGCCGGAAAATCACTTATTGTCCACATCAAAGCAGCTCTCATTAAGAAATTCTGTTTCATAGAAATGTCGTAGGCTACGACTCCTGTTTCCCACAACATTTTCAATTCGGCCACCAACGGTTGCAGAAAGACATCAATCTTTTCCTTTGGATTTGATGGTCCTGGAACCAAAACGGTTAAAAACATTGCAGTATCTTTCATGCACTTCCACGGAGGAAGGTTATATACAGTCAGTATCACAGGCCAACATGAATACTGTTGCCCCGCTTGACCAAATGGTTGGAAGCCATCGGTACAAAGACCTAATCTCACATTCCTTATATCTTCAGCGAAATCAGGATGATTTTCATTGAAATGCTTCCAAGCCTTTGAATCTGATGGATGCCGCATTTCATCCTCTTTAGATTCATGTTCGGCATGCCATCTCATATCAGCAGCTGTTGCCTCAGATCTGTATAATCTCTGCAGGCGTGGGGTAAGAGGAAAGTAATGCATCCTCTTGTAAGGCACACTTTTCCTCCTACTTGTACTAGCTCCCCTTCGGTGTTTTTGTACCTCGATTGCCCACAAATCTTACACCATCTCAGCTCTGAGTCTTCACCCCAAAATATCATACAATTGTTCAAGCAACAATCGATCTTATTAACTGGGAGCCCAAGCCCACGCAACAACTTCTTTGTTGCGTAAAAACTGTCTGCCGCAACATTATCATTTGGCAAAATTTCTTTGATTAACCCAGCTACAGAATTGAACGCCTTTTCTGATAATCGATGTTCTGCCTTAATATTCAACATTCGAGCAGCTGTAGACAACTGGGAATGACCCTCACAACCAGGATACAATTCTTGATTTGCAGCACGCAACATATCATAAAATTGCTGTGCTTCTGGATTTGGTTCTTCCATAAATGTATTCTGATTGAATTCATTACCCGATGCATTCATCACCATTTGTTCATATGTGTTTAAATTCACAAATGGTTCATCTACGGGAATTGACTCTTGTTGGCCTATAACAGCTGCTGGAATATCCTCTGGTTCACCATGACAGTACCAAACATAGTAATCAGGAACAAACCCCTTCTTACACAAATGCACCTTAACAGTTTCCACATCTCTGTAGGCTTTATTCTGACACCTGTGGAAGTTGCATGGGCACCTAATCCTAGGGCCATCCATCCAGTCAGGTTGGCTACATGCAAATGAGATAAATTCTTCCAATCCATTCAGAAAATCTGGATTAAGCAAGCCATCTTTTATCCTTGCATACATCCACGAGCGAGCCCCGCTCATTTTTACCGACTTATACAAAGTCTGGTAAACATTAAATGAAACCACAAAATAAAACTATATTAGTATAACTAAATATATAACTAAATATTTCTTGGTCACAACTAAGGTTAATAACAACCATTTAAATCATTTATAAGTAAACAAATTTTTTTTAGGCAACTAAGGTCCCTACCATGCAAGGGCGAGCCACGGCTACGATCCTTGGCGTGCTAGCAAGGACCGATGCACAGGTTCATGGCTAATGGGAGGGCTTGAGTTTGGGTCGGGCCGCAAGGCAGTGCGTTTAATCATGAGACTTCACAAGCATTCAAGTGTCTTAAATTAATTCTACCTTCACTCCATGTCTATAAGGTAAGGCCCTATCCCATTCAAGAATATTTTTTGTGATATGTTATTCTGCTATTAATTATCATCGATCGGTTACATTGAAATTTCGGCAGCATTTCCCCATATGTTCTCCTAAATGTGTGGTATATAAGCCACACTAGGAGAACGTATGAGCAAATACAAACCGAAATCTCACCCAACGATGATTAATAGCAGACTAACATATCGCAAGAAATATTCCAAACTGTCCACCAGGACAATTTGAGAATTTGCAAGACTAAGGCTTACAAATTCTCAAACGGGTCTAAAGGTTATAGTGCTGTGATTATGGAAGTCCGAAGACAATCGAACTTATGCTTGTTATTCTTAACTTCTTGTGAATTATACATGTAATCACTAACTTTTTAAGATTATTATGTCAAATACAAATGTTTGTGAAGACTAAAATGTAAATCATTGAAACTACTAATTTGTTGCTGGAAATTAAATAATATTACAACAAGACTTTTTATTTAGCATTACATAATTTAATGCATCATTCAGTTTGCAGCAGAATATAAATAATCAAGACATAACAAATGTAAATAAGTACAATACACAAATATTATTGCATAAACATTCAGCTTAAATTAATTATTGCATAAACATTATGCAAATTAAATAATAATAACAAGACTTTCTATCTAGCATTACAAATATTATTGCATAATCAAGACATAGCAATCAGTCTATCCAAACAGCTCCGTGGCCCCCCCTAACTAAATTTTTTTTTTTTGGACTGCGGCTTGGCCACCGTGGCCGTGGCCGAACAAGAAAAAAAGGGGGGGGGGGGGCGGGGGGTTTCCCCCCCCCTGTTAAGAAATTTTTTTTTGTGACAGTGGCCTGGCCACCGTGGCCAGGCCACTGCCGGCCACGGCAGCGGCCGTGGCCCTTGAACAAGAAAAAAAGGGGGGGGGGGGCGGGGGGGTTTCCCCCCCCCCCCCGTTAAGAAATTTTTTTTTTTTTGTGACAGTGGCCTGGCCACCGTGGCCAGGCCACTGCCGGCCACGGCAGCGGCCACGGCCGTGGCCAGACAAGAAAAAAAGGGGGGGGGGGCGGGGGGGTTCCCCCCCTGTTAAGAAATTTTTTTTTTTTGTGACAGTGGCCTGGCCACCGTGGCCAGGCCACTGCCGGCCACGGCAGCGGCCGTGGCCGAGAAGACGGCCACGGCCGTGGCCAAACAAGAAAAAAGGGGGGGGGCGGGGGGGTTCCCCCTGTTAAGAAATTTTTTTTTTTGTGACAGTAGCCTGGCCACCGTGGTGGCCGGAGGGAAATGATAAAAAAAAAAATTTTTTTAGAGAGTGTGGGGGCTTACCTTGGTCGAGAGAAGACGGCAAAGTCGGAGGAGAATGCCGGGGAGCCGGAGCACCATAGGGGAGGCGTCGGAGCAGCGAGGTGGGAGCCGAAAATTTTTAGAGCACGGCGGCGGCTAGGTCAAGATGGAGAAGAAGAAAAAGAGAAGGCCCGCTTTTATATAAGTAATTAGCGACGTAATAATTTGCGTCACTATATGGTCGCAATATTTTTTTTATTTTATTATGTATTAGCGACGCATTAATGCGTCGCTAATCCATCGTTAATCTGGTTTTATTATAATTTTATGAAAAAATAGCGACTCAAATAATTGAGTCGCTAATGCATCGCTAACTTGGCGCTAATGTCCAGCGGAAAATTTATTTTTATTTTCTAGGAATTGCGTCGCTAAGGCATCGCAATATTTTTTTAATATTTTTAATTGATTAAAATAATAACTTATTACAATAATTGCGACGCAAGTAGTGCATCGCAATAATTTTTAAATATTTATAAATGATAATATTTATAATTTATAATAATAATTGCGACGCAAAATTTTGTCGCAATAATTTTTTAATATTTTTATTAATACTGAAAAAATTTATTAATACTGAAAAAATTTATATTTACTAAAAATAATTGTGACGCATACATTGCGTCGCAATATTTGTTTAATTTTTTCCTAAAATGCGTCGCTATGGCATCGCAAAATTTTTTAAATATTTATTAATGATAATATTTATAATTTATGATAATAATTACGATGCCTTATTGCATTGCAATAATTTTTTTAATATTTTTAATTAGATATATTTATTTAAAAAACATTGCGACGCAAATTATGCGTCACAATATTATTTTTTTTTATTTATCAATACTGATAAAAATTATTTTTACTAAAAATAATTCCGACGCATACATTGCGTCGCAATATTTGTTTAATTTTTCTACTAAAATGCGTCGCTACGGCGTCGCAATAATTTTTTAATATTTTTTAAACTTTTTCATAAATTTTTTTTGAGTAATTATAAGTGATCCGACGGTTGCGATCGATCCAAGCCATGATCGATCCCAGTCGGCGATTATCTGACGGTTGCGATCGATCGAAGCCCTGATCCCGATTTGCCATGACCGATCTCGGACCGTGGCAATCGGTCCGATCGGCAACGATCCGACGGTTGCGATCGATCCAAGCACTGATCCGATCGGCCACGACCGATCCCGGACCGTTGCGATCGGTCCAAGATCGCTGGCGATCCGACGGTTGCAATCGATCCAAGCCCTGATCCCGATCGGCCACGACTGATCTCGGACCATGGCGATCGGTCCGATCGGCGATGATTCGATGGTTGCGATCGATCCAAGCCCTGATCCCGATAGTCCATGACCGATCTCGGACCGTGGCGATCGCACCGATCGGCGTCGATCCGACGGTTGCCATCGATCGAAGCCCTGATCGATCCGGTCGGCGATCAATGATCTCGACCATCGCGATCGATCCGATAGGCAACAATCCGATGGTTGCGATCGATCCAAGCCGTGATCCCGATTGGCCACGATCGATCTCGGACCGTGGCGATCGGTCCAATCGGCGACGATCCGATGGTTGTGATCGATCCAAGCCGTGATCCCGATCGGCCACGACCTATCTCGGACCGTTGCAATCCGTCCAAGATCGGCGACGATCCGATGGTTGCGATCGATCCAAGCCGTGATCCCGATCGGCCACGACCGATCTCGGACCGTGGCGATCGGTCCGATCGGCAATGATCCGACGGTTGCGATCGATCCAAGCCCTGATCCCGATCGGCCATGACCGATCACGGACAGTTGCGATCGGTCCAAGATTGCTGGCGATCAAATGGTTGCAATCGATCCAAGCCCTGATCCCGATCGGCCACGACTGATCTTGGACAGTGGCGATCGGTCCGATCGGCAACGACTCGATGGTTGCGATCGATCGAAGCCTTGATCCCGATCGCCACGACCGATCTTGGACCATGGCAATCGGTCCGATCGGCAACGATCCGACGGTTGCGATCGATCCAAGCACTGATCCCGATCGGCCACGACCGATCCCGGACCATTGCGATCGGTCCAAGATCCATGGCGATCGACGGTTGCAATCGATCCAAGCCCTGATCCCGATCGGCCACGACTGATCTCGACCGTGGCAATATGTCCGATCGGCAATGATCCGACGGTTGCGATCGATCTAAGCCCTGATCCTGATCGTCCATGACCGAACTCGGACCATGGCGATCGCACCGATCGGCGTCGATCCGACGGTTGCCATCGATCGAAGCCCTGATCGATCCCGGTCGGCGATCAACGATCTCGGACCGTCGTGATCGATCCGATAGGCGACAATCCGATGGTTGCGATTGATCCAAGCCGTGATCCCGATCGGCCACGATCGATCTCGGACCGGGGCGATCGGTCCGATCGGCGATGATCCGATGGTTGTGATCGATCCAAGCCGTGATCCCAATCGGCCACGACCTATCTTGGACCGTTGCAATCTGTCCGAGATCGGCGACGATCCGATGGTTGCGATCAATCCAAGCCATGATCCCGATCGGCCACGACCGATGTCGGACCGTGGCGATCGGTCCGATCGGCAACGATCCGACGGTTGCGATCGATCCAAGCCCTGATCCTGATCGGCCACGACCGATCACGGACCGTTGAGATCGGTCCAAGATCGCTGGCGATCCAACGGTTGCAATCGATCCAATCCCTGATCCCGATCGGCCACGACTGATCTCGGACCGTGGCGATCGGTCCGATCGGCAACGATCCGACGGTTGCGATCGATCGAAGCCCTGATCCCGATTGGCCACGACCGATCTCGGACCATGGCAATCGGTCCGATCGGCAACGATCCGACGGTTGCGATCGATCCAAGCACTGATCCCGATCGGCCACGACCAATCCCGGACCGTTGCGATCGGTCCAAGATCGCTGGCGATCCGACGGTTGCAATCGATCCAAGCCCTGATCCCGATCGACCACGACTGATCTCGGACCGTGGCGATCAGTCCGATCGGCAATGATCCGACGATTGCGATCGATCTAAGCCCTGATCCCGATCGTCCATGATTGATCTCGGACTGTGGCGATTGCACCGATCGGCGTCGATCCGACGGTTGCCATCAATCGAAGCCCTGATCGATCCCGGTCGGTGATCAACGATCTTGGACCATCACGATCGATCCGATAGGCGACAATCCGATGGTTACGATCAATCCAAGTCGTGATCCCGATCGGCCACGACCGATCTCGGACCGTGGCGATCGGTCCGATCGGCGATGATCCAACGGTTGCGATCGATCCAAGCCCTCATCCCAATTGGCCATGACCGATTCCAGACCGATGCGATCGGTCCGAGGTCGCTGACATCCGACGGTTGCGATCGATCCAAGCCCTGATCCCGATCGGCCACGATCGATCTCAAACCGTGGCGATCGGTCCGATCGGTGACGATCCGAGGGTTGCGATCGATCCAAGCCCTTATTCCGATCGGTCACGATCGATTTTGAACCGATCGCTATTTAACATAATTAATTTTTTAAATACATTGCGATGCAAAGGGTTGCGTCGTAATTTTTTAATATGATAATTATATTATATAAAAATTAATTTTAATTATAATAATTACGATGCAACAAGTGCATCGCTATATTAAAACATAATTTTCCTAATTAATTTTTTGGTTTATTGCGTCGCTAATGCATCGCTATTTAACATAATTAATTTTTTAAAAACATTGCAACGCACTGTGTTATGTCATAATTATTTTTTCTCATATTTACTTTATAAAATTTAATTTTATTTAAAATAATTGCGACACATTTATTGCGTCGCTAAATTAAAAAATAATTTTTCTAATTTTTTGGTTTATTGCGTCGCTAATGCGTCGCTATTTAAAATATTTAATTTTTTTTAAAACATTGCGATGCACTGAGTTGCGTCGCAATATTTTTTTATAATATTTCTACTTTAAAAAAATTAATTTCATTTAAATTATTTGCGATACAATTGATGCGTCGCTAAATTAAAAATAATTTTTTTAATTTTCTAGTTTATTGCGTCGCTAATGCATCACTATTTAATATATTTAATTCTTTTAAAAACATTACGATGCACTGTGTTGTGTCGCAATATTTTTTTTGATATTTAAATTTTATAAAATTTAATTTCATTTAAATTATTTGCGACGCAATTGGTGCGTCGCTAAATTAAAAATAATTTTTTTAATTTTTTGGTTTATTGCGTCGCTAATGCATCGCTATTTAACATATTTAATTCTTTTAAAAATATTCCGACGCACTGTGTTGCATCGCAATATTTTTTTTGATATTTATTTTTAATAAAAAATTAATTTAAAAATATTGCGATGCATTATTTGCATCGTAATATTAAAAAATTAATTTTTTTTGAGTTTCTGGTTAATTGAGTTGCTAATGCGTCGCTAATTGCGTCGCAATATTTTGTTGTCACAGAGGCGTCGCAAAGTGGTCGCAATTTAGCGACACATAATTGCGTCGCTAAATTTGCATCGCTATTTCAGTATTTTCTTATAGTGAATTTCTAATGTATCATATAAATATATATATATATATAGATATCCAGCATATGCCATCCATATTGGAATTCTTTCAAAGTTTGACACATGATAATACAATTCAAAGAGGAAACAACCTACCACTAGCAATTGACATGGAGCAAACATCTACTATGTGAAAGATGGGTCTTGATGTACTTAAAATTTATTCACATTCGAAAAACAATAAGATGGTGATACCTAGGTAATACATATATGAAATTTAGTATGTAAATGAAGATGAAGAGTAATATTTTATGCATACTTTGAACTATCAAGTCTCAAGGAAAGATAATATGAGATTAATGCAAATTTCAAATCAAGTGAACACAATTTTTTAAGGCTAGGAAATAAATAATGAACCAATTGTACACCTACCTTTCATCATATTCCTTCATGTGAATTTTTGGTGGGCATAGGTAGTCTTCAACCAATTTATCTTGGCTATTATTGAATATTAGTTCTTTTACTCTTTTATGTCCTTTAGCATATCTCAGACTTATTGTATTGTGACCAAGTATGTAGGACAATGTTTTAATAGATTTATATTTTGTAGCAAAATAATAAGATTCTCTAAATTTCCTTTTATATATTTTTAAAATTTGAAACTTTAGATTATTTTTTTGGGGCTTTGACTATCCTTTAAGGATTCACACCTAATTTTGTACCATTATAATTAATTATCGTGAGATTTCACTAGATTTTTATCCGATATTTGCGCTTCACTGGGAATCCAAGCAGGAATCCTTGTTTCTTTCCTTATATATACATATATAAATATGACATAATAGTGAGCATCATATAATAAACATGACCTCCATGGAGAAAAATTCTTCAAAGCTTCCTCATTCTGTTGAGGATTCACACCTAATGTTGTACCATTATTAATTATTGTGAGATTTCACTAGATTTTCATCCGATACTTGCGCTTCACTGGGAATCCAAGTGGAAATCCTTGTTTCTCAACTTTCTTTATATATACATATATAAATATGACATAATAGTGAGCATCATCTAATAAACATGACCTCCATGGAGAAAATTTCTTCAAAGCTTCCTTGCTCTGTTGAGGATGAAGGAGCTAGTTCCTATGAGCATCCTAACTCTGATGAGAATGAAAGGACTCATACAAAGGAGCAAAAGAAGGTGATTTTAATTTTGCTAAAATTGTTATTCTTTCATTATTTTTGCTAAAATTGCCGGTCTTTCATTTTTATCTTTAGTCTAATCCATACTCTTTGATGAGAAAATTTTTGGTTGGTAAGAGCTTTTTTAAAGGGGATCCATAATAAGGTGTCCCATTGATAGGAAAAAATTCCAAGGTGTATGGTTATGTAGGTCCGACTATGGCCACTCATCTATCATGCACTTGAGGCACGCAAATGTGCATGCAAATAGTTTCTTTTGATCTAATAAATCTTGCCCATCTCTCTATGGGTCAAAGGAAAAGTCTTTGTACATCTTTCTAGGTGCAGGCCATGGTGATTCTCCTCAGCATCCTGCATTAGGTATGGTGATTCTTCTACGCGCAGGCCTATGTCGAGGGTCTACCTATGGGTCTTGCATCGCAAGCGCAAGAGCCCATGCGTAGACGAATCATCGTGCCCGATGCAAGCCATCCTGTACCGAGGCGATGTACAAAGACTTTTCTATGGATCAAATCCTATGGGCCTAGCTACTTTCTCAAAATGTCCATTTTATTGTACATAATGGTTCTTGCTGATTGTGTGGCAAGCAGCACAAAAAGGATTATTACATATGTTTGCATTGTATCGCCCCTTGTTACATTGTCTAGGGCAACATGTACTTTCTTTTTTTCTTTTTGCTTCATTTTTTTCCTTTGTCTTTTTCTTTTTTGAACTAAAGGGAGAGAAATTAAGAACTTATTCGAGCTTATGATAGTTTGTTAAAATGAAAAGAAAAAATAGCCCTATAATTAGATAGAAATTATTCCATCTGATTTACACCACCTATGAATTTTTTTTTTCATCATAGGAATTCATTTGAGCAATTTTTGGGACATTTTTAATCTTGCCAATTATTAAGCACGTAGCATCGTTTCTATATATTTTTTCTAATCTCGATAACTATTAAGTATGTATACTTTCTACATATATTTTTTTATCAAAATATTCATCTATTCTATAAAAATAAATTTTTATAAGTTGAGATATTAGTTATTCTTAGAAGCGGATGATAATATAATACTAGTTCGGCCAAGATGGAATGAAATGAAATGTTAAAAAGTTAGAAAATTTTCAAAACTTGGTTGATATATTGGAACTAGCATTGAGATATAATTGGAATAGTCAAACAATGTCAGGCTATTATTTCTTTAAGCGTTTATTTTGATGTTTATTAATTGGAAAGGGACTTCCACCCGCCTAAAAGAGGATTAAATGATCAAGAAAAAAACTTGCTGCACCGCCCTTCGATGTAGCAAGAACGCACTGAATGCCTGGATTGGATGCACACGCATGCTGCTGTGCGTGCCGAAGCCTAATGTACCTTATCACACACTGCATGTGCAGTGACATGCACGGATGGCCAATCCGCATGCCTAATGCATGCTTGCTGCACCGAAGGGTGGTGCAACAAGATTTTTTCAATGACCAAACCACTAAAGCCCATTTTGCTTAGAAAACAAACAATGGGCTCATGCAAAGTATCCCGTCACATTACTCGTTCGCCATAGGGAATCTCTTCATCTTTTCCCTAGGATTACTTGATTGACTCAGCTCAATACCTCTCTTTTACTAGAGTTATTATTTCTTTAATAACAAACCCTTAAGCTAGGAGATTTTGTACATCCAATGATTGGATTTAAGCGTCGATCGAAGCATTATGGTCATCAAAATCTTAAATTACCCTTATTTTATCTTTGTTGAAATGAGATGAGATTGTTACCTAGTGTTTATGCCTCCTAAATAGATGATAATTTCATTAATTCTCCTTTCCTTTTTAATGTATGAGGTTTTAGTATATTTAGTATATTTTTATATCTTCTCAAACTATTTGGAACTTAAGCAACTCATGATATAATTTTAGTCAACTCTTTGTTTTTGGTATAAGTGAACTCTTTTCTAAATGCAACCAGTACCTATCTCTTGATTAAATTATATGATATGTAATTAGCTAACTTGCTGATTTCTGTATTGGCTTTTAATGTATAACAACTGGCAGATAGAGGAACTCGTAGAAAGGAGAATGAATGCACAGAATCTCTATATGGACCTGCTGTTAGAGAGGGCAGTAGATCTTCTGGAATATAAAGTAACAAATGAAGAAGACAAACGCCAACCAAAACAAGGGAAGTAGCATTGGTGAATCCTATGGTTATGGCTACTAAAAGCTTTGTATCATTCTGAACAACTGTATGCTTTTAATGTAGCTTTCATCATTTCCGAATAAAACAATAATATGATTAAGTATGACATCAGCTAGTCCAACATATTCTCCTTGAATTTGACTATGGAATACAAGATTGTCTACCTATATATTATGAGGTATCCTATTTTCAAAAATGGATAAATAATTGGCAAAAAGATCGAACAAATTTGATGGATGCAATAATACAAAATCTCGTTTAAAAAGGCTAGTCAAAAGATATCATTTGAGCTCATTGATCTTGTATAAATACTTACAATTTTTCTATCGTATCATTGATATGTGATTAAACACAATACTCTCGTTTAAGTCTTGATATTTTCGATAGATTATGGATCCAAATCCAAATTCTATCACAATCACAATCACAACCACTTTCACAAACGTTATGGTGAACTCCTAGTTAATTTTAAAAAAGACAATGTACAATATTCTTTAATCCATATGAACTGTGAGTCAAATTCATTCTGATCCATTTATAAATAATACATGACCTCACCTTAAGAAAAGTTAATGAAAAGGTTTTGTTTGAGTTCCTTAATATATTTATTCAGTATTTTAGATTTTTTTCTATGCATAACCAATGCGAAACTAAACAAATGTAAATTGCACACCTTACAAAGCATTCCATAAATTAATTTTGATAGAAAAATAGTATAGGTTCTAACGTGGCCCTCACAAAGTGAGGAGGATGAATCAACTACAATAGGGCAACATGATGAAGTTGTCTTTATGTCTCCACAGCACAGTGACTGATTTGAGCATCTCCTTTACGGAGAACTCCATAAAGAAGTTCATACCTTTATGTAACATAGAAACAATGGAGGTCTTTTTTCTTCAAAAAACTCTAGAATTTCACTCCTAAATGTGCTAGAGCATGGCAGTGACAAGCTGATTCCAAGCTCTACTGAACCGTGCGTTTATTTTCTTTTTCCTCCACTCAGTTCATAATTCCAGTAGAATGGATGGTGGACTTCTAAAATTCAGGTGCTGACTCAAAGCGTACCAAATGGTTTTTGTGGAGAAGCATTTGAGAAATAAATGGTTTGTTGTTTCGTCTCTTGCTCCGCCCATGGGGCAACAATTGCACATTACCCTTTCTTTGCTGGCACCTTCCTACCATACAATCTATTCTTAAGTGCAAACTATGGGAAGACTTATGTTTTAATGGAATCGTCGCCCGTAATACAACCTGGCAGAAAGGCATTCTTAGCCTTCGATGACTTAAGTAGTGTTTGATAGAAAAATAGCTATCCTTAGTTAAGTATACATGATAGATTTATCCATGGGATAGCTGAGGGAATAACCAACTTTTTTTAATGATAATTTTGCCCTCAAGGGATAGCTGAAGGAATAACTAGCTATTCCCTCACTCCCTAGGGATTAAATTTAGGGGATAACCCATGGTTAAACATGGGTTATCTCCTCTGATTAAATTTATTCCTAGCTATCCTTTATAGTTATGGCTTTTGGAAATAAGGAGGTTATACAGGGGATATCCTCCCCTCATTCCCTTTTTCAAACACTGCTTACAAACTTGTAGTAGTAATTGATAGAGAAGATAAGTTTGCCATCATCTCTCTCCTTCTATCTTCATGTAAGAAAGAGTCTAATGTTTTGATATTAGACAAAGCTAGAAACCACAATATCCATCCCACTAAAAAAAATAATATCATTCTCATAAATGAAGATTTTTTTAATCTATATCCTTATCCCATAAGGAACAATAAATTTTTGTCACTACCCATCCTCATCTCTTTCCAAATAAAATATATAAATTTTTAATAAAAAATATAAATATGATAAAATAGCTAAAAAATTCTCATTAAGTATATTAATAAATTTAATATTTACCTTTTAAATTTATAATTATTACTAAAATAATTAAAAGTTTAAACTAAAATATGAAAAGGTAATTTTATATACATAAAAATATATAAGGGTACTATAATATTTAAGTATAGAACCAATAATTAAAAAACGAGACAAGATGAAGCAAGGATGGAGATAGATTTATTTCCATTTCTAATCCACCCCTATTAACAAAAATAAAAATAAAAATAATTTTCATTCCTCTGGTGAATCTTCGCTCTGAACAAGGGTAGGGTAGGGTGGGGTGGATCACCGCTTTATGGATTGTAACTGAGTTCTAGAAAACAATGATAAACGAAGGGATGTAGATGGTGGGGTACAAAAGCAAACTCTAAATAATTATTTTAAAATTAGGTAATGTAATAATGGGAACACTTCGTTGAAAGCTCCAAAGCAATCAATCTCCGCTACACTTGTGCGTTGAGTCCTTCATTTGAAGAGACTCTGCATTTATACCGTGTAAGGTGCTTCTAAAATTTTTGATGCAATGTAGTATTACTTCAATGTTCTAAGAATACAACACTTGATGTACATACTATGCTTAAAGTATAGCCTTTTTCACAAATTCATCCACGTATTTTTTCACACATAATAGTTCCATTGGTAATCTTTCAGTTCTGTAAAAGAGCTTCACATGTTAACCATGCTGAGGCCACAACAAGGGATTTAGGGTGCATGTAACCTAAAGCTCAGTTTATGTCAATTCTTAAAAGTGATAGCTGTCTAATTCCAACTGACCTATTGGGTCAGGCTATCGGTTAGATCCAAACTATTTAAATTATATTTGAACTTAAAATTAAAGGTTAAAAAAAAAATTGAATTAGGCTTAGATTGTTACTTGAGTCGGTCCAAATTTGAGCAAAAAGAAAGTTCAAAGCATTAGCCCTTAATCGAACTCCAAATCTAATTCCAAAGCTTTAACATATGACAGGGCCTTTTAAATTTATACTGACTTTTCCACCGACAGTGTAAAAAAAGCTATCCATATGTAAAAGAAATTTCTGAAGTTATTAGATCTAATTACTTTAAATGTTTCTTGTTTTTGTATAAATACATAAAATCTAAAAAATTTAATTTTATCAACTCAATTTTTAACTCAAATAGATTGTTGTAAGTCAGCCTGATAGGGATTCAGATTGGACTTTGGGCTCAGACTCGAGTTGGATTGAGCTTGATTTCTTAAAAAAGATTGAAGCTTAAGCTCAGTCCAAAGTTTGAAAATATTTTGAACTGAGCTTGAATTAAGGTGTGGTTCGACTTCGCCAGTCCACTTTCAGCCCTACATGGAAAACAGAAGGCCTGTCTGCAGCCAATCTAGTGGTGTATCGCTGATTTGGTCTGCCACTGGCAATGCTATATCAGCAATTCAATATGAGCCACGGGGCAGAAAAGAAACCACATCTGGGCCAGAATTGATATGAGCCAGCCCACAGCCTTTCCCAAGACTCTCTAAAAGAAGGTTAAGCTTGATTAAACACAAATTACTAAACTATTTTTGCACTTGGGTTTAGTGGCAAATGTTAACTATTAACTTCTCAAAGGGAAACAAAATGGCTGGAAGGGACTTTAAAGATGCAAGAAGGACAAATTTTGGGGTTGATCATGCGGGAAGATTAAAAATTAAGGGAAGCCAATGGGATTCTTATTCCCCGGTTATTCTGAAAACCAATAAACTATGATAGAGATGAGTAGCAACTTATTTTTCAATCGCTGAAAATATACTTTAGTCTTCAAACTTTCGATCAAAATTCGTTCTACCCCTCCGATTGTCATAATTTGATTCCTTATATTTTAAAAATATCACATTCGTTATATCTCATTAAGCAGCCTAATCAAAATTGATAAAATTGCTATTGTGGTCATGCGAACTATCATTTAAACTTCCAATAACTTTCTATATAGAATAAATGATTGTCGATATGTTTAGGTTAAGATGACATGCCAATTATTCTATTAATTTTACCTAATCTCATATAATGAAAAGTCAAAAATATAACATTCTCACAATTAAACTATAATAACCGAAAGAATCCTGAAAATTTAAAAACTATAAGTATATTTAACTTTTTTTGAACAAAACAACATCCATAATTATTTTTTTAAAAAAATTTGATTTATTTTTGAGTTTCTTTTTTTGCCTATACAAATTTATCAAGGTGCCTGTAGTAGGTTCGAGTTCTCCCGTTCTGTTTCATGCATGCATGGTTTTCTAGGTGCTGCTTTGAGGCCTTCTTTAGTGCTTACTACAAGAAAAATGACTTTTGCCTACGGTTTTCACCTACGATTTTAAAATCATAGGCAAAAGATATCTTTCCCTATGATTTTTTAAAAATCGTAAGCAAAGATTCCATAGTCAAAAGGTTAGAACCTTTCCCTGCGATTTTCAAAAAATCGTAGGAAAGGCTCTGACCTTTCCCTACGATTTTTTAAAATCGTAGGAAAAGGCTATACAAATTTTTGAGGCAAAATCTCCTCCAAAATTTTTCTGAAAAAAATCTTTCCCTACAATTTTTAAAAAATCGTATGGAAAGGCTTTGGATCTTTCCCTATGATTTTCACAAAAATCGTAGGGAAAGGTCAAGAGTCTTTCCCTACGATTTTCACAAAAATCGTAGGAAAAGGTCAGAGTCTTTCCATATGATTTTCATAAAAATCGTAGGGAAAGGCTCTAGAGCCTTTCATGGAAAGGATGCAGACTTTTACCTACAATTTTTACGAAGATCGTAGCGAAAGATAGCCAACCTTTCCCTACAAATTTAATAAAAATCGTAGCAAAAATCCTTTTTTCAGAAATCCAACCCTTTCCCTACGATTTTTATGAAAATCGTAGGGAAAGGCTGTATACCTTTCCCAAAATCAAATATAAAAAATATGTAATTTATTTGTAATACATTATAATGATACATTTTTAATAATTTAATGATAGTTTATTAAAAGGTCATAATATTATAATATTACAATAATATACTAAAATTAATATTACATTATTATTTATATTTACTATATTTATATTACTATAAGATATTATTAATAATTATAAATATTAATATAACTATTTATTTCTTATATATTTATAATTATATTGTTATTTATTATACTGTTAACATGTTATATATAATATTCTTAGTAATATATTACGATAGTTTCTTTAATACTATATTATTATTTACATATATTATATAGTAAATAGTATTTATATATAATAAAAATAAAATATATTATATAATATTTTTATATAACAAAATAATTACTTATTATAATATTGTAGCATACTATAATTTATTATGTATTATCTTGTTAATAAAATTATAATCTTATATTGTAATACATAATGTATATAGAACATGTTATAAAGTTATTATAATAATATAGAATATATATATATTATATCAATATTATTATGCAATATAATATTAAATAAAAATATTATTATGTATATATCTTTTTTTAGTTATCCTTTTAAAAGATATTTTTTATAATAAATATAAGAAATAAAAAAGTAATTTTTATTTCTATTTAATTACCAAACGTAATTTGTAAAGATCAAAAAAATAGAAAATGAAATCTATTTTTAAAATAAAGAAAAAAAATGTTGTTAGAAATCAAATGCAGTCAATGCAGCGAACGAAGGGATATCATTCGTGAATTGCTGCTATCGATCTCTAGGACGGTCGATTGAATTTAATTAAATTCAATTCAATGCTGCAGATGAGGTGGCCGGGCCCATTACCCAAGCCTAGTGCGCGCTTTGTGCACAGAGTCCATTGTACAAAGACTTTTTCTATCCCCTGATGATCCTTTTCAATTATTCACAACTTCCCTCATTACGCCTCCCTTCGTTCATGAGCTCCCAATCCAGAGCTTACCTAATCCTTTCCCAGTGAAGGACTTAGGCCAAGGCCTCGCCATAACCACAACGCTCGAAAGCCTCCAATTGGTCTCCCAAGATCCTTCCTCTCTTCCCCCTCCTTCCTCCACTCTTCCTTCTGCCGTCATCACCAAAAACCCTAACCTCAATCCACCTTCGAATACTAATCCTAACCCCAAATTCAATCCTAGCCCCACCGTCGTGATACCGCCGCCTCAGTCGATTTCGGCCTTTTGTCCCTTCATTCCGGCCGTTGGATGCCCCTCCCATCCCATAATACTCCATCCAAAATCCCAGCTTCCAAGGCCCGATGGTGCAAAACCTCGGCATCCAACCTCGTGGGGTCTCAGATCCAGTTTTGATCATACTGCTATTAAAATTGATCTAGATGGGTCCAGTTGGGCTATATTCTATATGCAATTATTTTTTTCCTTATAGTGATGTTGCCCGCAATTATCTGAGTGGCTAACAAAATGAAAATGGCTAAGCATGCTTATTATTACCGCCGTCTAGTAAAGCATCCTTGCCGTCCATGTGGTTAGAATATGAAACATCCATCTAAGACTGTAGTTTGGGATGGTTGTCATTTCTTTTAAAAAATATATAATTTTTTTATTTTTAAAATTTGTAAAAAAAATATCATTGATCATCATCATTTTTTTATTTTTATAATTTTGATAACAAAAATATATTTGAATCAAATATTTTTATTTTTATTTTTATTTTTTTATATGGTAAGAAATGATTTTAAGAAGGTTTGGAAGCAAAAGCTACGGGAAAAAAATTTAGAATTGAAACCTTTCCCTAGGGAAAGGTATCTTTTTCCATAGCCTTTTCCTACGATTTTCAAACACTCATAGGAAAAGGTTTTTCCTACGATTTTAGTGAAAATCGTACGTAAAGGTAGCCTTTCCCTGCGATTTCGATGAAAATCATAGGGAAAGGTTTGGAATCTAAATATTTGCCAGGTAATTTTGGTAAAAATATTTATTGAAAAAGAAAAAGTCTTTCCCTACGATTTCTAAAAATCGTAGGGAAAGGCTATTTTTTTAATTTTCTTTAATTTTTTTTTGGAGGCAAATGTATCCGCCAATTTTTTTTTTCATTTTAGCCTAATAAATCATAGGGAAAGATCCTTGAAAAATATTTTTTTATAGATAATATCTTTCCCTATGTATTTAATGAAAATCGTAGGAAAAAGTTTTTTTTTCTTGATTTAGCCATTCTGTCACTCCGCTCGATCTAATCAAACCCGATGGAAGGGAAGGCAAACGGGCTAAAACCCATTTTCGTCACTCAATTTCATTCTTTGCCGAACAGTTCTCTTCCCTCTTCGCTTTCTCCTTCGCCCTCTCCACTTTCTCCTTCACTTCAGCCCTAGCTAAGCGAATACACCTTCCCCTCTCTCGAAGCCTCTGCCCTAACTCCTCCGCCTCTGCCCTAACCGAGTTTCGCTCTCGCATCGTCGAGTATAAATTTTGTTTTCTCTCTCATTAATTTTAGTATGCAAACCATTAATTTATGATGTGGTTTCTTGTTTTTCTCATCAAGATCTATCTGGGTTTGATTGCAGTGTCTGGAGTCATGAAGTTGGTATTTGTAAGTGATCTGGAAGTGTTTTTGGATCTGATTTCACGAGCTCTGAGGTATTATGATTCCTTGTTGATGTTTTATTTTTTTGTTTTAGTATGAGTGAGGAGTTTTTCTTTTGGTATAGTGTCAGAAAAGAGTTATATTTGATTTTTTTATCTTGTGATTTCTTGCGGAAATTTTAGATTCATAGTTTTTCTTTCGGTCTAGCATCAGAACAGAGTTAGATTTGATATTTTTCTCTTGCGATTTCTTGCAAAAATTTTAGATTCATAGTTTTTCTTTCGGTCTAGCATTAGAACAGAGTTAGATTTGATTTTTTCTCTTGCGATTTCTTGCGGAAATTTTAGATTCATAGTTTTTCTTTGGTCTAGCGTCAGAACAGAGTTTAGATTTGATATTTTTCTCTTGCGATTTCTTGCGAAAATTTTAGATTCATAGTTTTTCTTCGGTCTAACATCAGAACAGAGTTAGATTTGATTTTTTCTCTTGCGAAAATTTCAGGTCTAGCATCAGAACAGAGTTAGATTTAGCGATTTCTTGCAAAAATTTTAGATTCATAGTTTTTCTTTCGGTCTAGCATCAGAACAGAGTTAGATTTGATTTTTTCTCTTGCGATTTCTTGCAGAAATTTTAGATTCATAGTTTTTCTTTTGGTCTAGCGTCAGAACAGAGTTTAGATTTGATATTTTTCTCTTGCGATTTCTTGCAAAAATTTTAGATTCATAGTTTTTCTTTCGGTCTAGCATCAGAACAGAGTTAGATTTGATTTTTTCTCTTGTGATTTCTTGCAAAAATTTTAGTTTCATAGTTTTTCTTTTGGTCTAGCGTCAGAGTTAGATTTAATTTTCTCTTGCGATTTCTTGCAAAAATTTTAGATTCATGGGTGTTCTGGAACCGCGGCTTTATTTTATTCTATACTTAATGTTTAGCCATACTTCCGATGCTTGTGTGGATCAATTTTTCCTAATCCTTCAAGATATTTAGAGGTTGATTATATCACCAATTGCAACACTGTCAATTACCATCCAGGATCGCTAGCTGCTTGTGGTAAACAGCGATCTTGTTCTCATAAAAAATAATTAATTAATCACATGGCACACATTTTAATATAACATCCTCAAACCTATGCAGGTTTTTTGTCTTAGATTCTCCTGTGTCAAAGAACCAATGGCTGAATTTAGATTATCTTGCATAATTTATAGTTTGAATCCCCTGATTTTGCTCAAGTTTCATGCACGTGTCATTGTCTTTGAAAAATTGTTAATCAACTTGTTTAAGTTAGTCAAGTAAATTTTTTGTAGCACCATAATTTCCAATACAAATTGATTTGAGTGAAGGTGAAACTTATTTAGGACACTTCTTACATGTGTATAAATTACATGATCTATCAAGATGACAATTGATAAGAGCTGGACTTTCATAAAAAATCGATTGTCAAAGGAATATCTTGATGGTGTTAAGACGTTTGTTTCAAGGGCAGAGGCTTATGTCAATGAAGACGGTAAAGTGAGATGCCCATGTCGAAAGTGTCTTAATCTTTATTGGCATAATTTGAGGGTCGTTCATAATCACTTGATTGATAAGGGTTTTCAACAATCATATCGAACATGGTGTTATCATGGCGAGTCTTTTGAGCCTCAACAACCATAACATGTGGAAGTGACTGAGGAAGATGTTGGTGATGAAATATTAGATGTATTAGCAGATATTATTGGCCCAAGTACATTTGAAACACCTTGTGAGACAGTTGATGATGTTTCCCAAGTTTTAAGAACTTCTAGTGTTGATTGATATGATGAGCTATTTCAAGAGATAGAAACTGAATTGTACCTTGGGTGTACAACTTTCTCTTCCTTGACTTTCCTAGTTAAGCTTCTTCACTTGAAAGTTTTAAATAATTGGAGTAACAAGTCTTTTGATATACTTTTAAAGCTTTTGAAGGAGGCATTTCCAAATGGGACAAAGTTGGTGGGTTCATATTACGAAGCCAAAAATTTATTATTCAATCTTGGCCTAGGTTATGAGGCCATCGATGTATGCAAGTTTGATTGTGCCATATTTTGGAAAGAAACTGCGAATATGCAAAATTGTCCTGTGTGTGGAGAATCTCGTTGGGTTGATAGAAACACAAAAGGAAAAAAAGTGGCACATAAAGTCTTGCAGTATTTTCCGTTGACTCCTCGATTAAAATGACTTTATAGTTCATGACACACATCAAAAGATATGAGGTGGCATGAAAGTGAATGTCCTAAGAACGAAGGTGTACTTAGGCATCCTGCAGATCGAGAATCTTGGAAGGATTTCGATAAAAAGTATCATGATTTTGCTCATGAACCTAGAAATGTTCGGTTGGGTTTGGCAACTGATGGATTTAATCCATATGGGAATATGAGCAACTCATACAGCATGTGGCCAGTCATTATGGTGCCTTATAATTTTCCACCTTGGAGGTGTATGAAAGAAACAAACATGATAATGTCTTTATTAATCCCTGGTCCTAAATCTCCTGGCAAGGATTTTGATGTTTTTATGAGGCCTCTTTTAGATGAATTGAATTTAGACTTTAGGTAATCTAAACATGACAATGAGCATATTAGTGATGACAGTGATTAATATACCTTATAACTTTTATAATATATATATATATTTTTTTTTTCAGAAGAAGTTCGATCTTGATATGAATTTAGATCATATTAAAAAAGGTATTGTATTTCAAATGAATAAAGTATATCGAGAATTTAGATATCAGCTTCATATATACTTCATTAGTCACGGTGGGGACACAAGTGTGAGCTTAGCAAAGTAAAATAAGCCATCTCGTGTCTTGCAGAATGACTGGGACTTTCTATGTGATTACTTTTATTCAGATGAGTATAAGATAAATACATCCATACAATATTTTAATAGTTTATATTTTTTACAAACTCATGTAACCATTTCATTAATTCTTTGATGCAGAAAAAAATCAGAAACAAATAAATCTAATCAAAAATTGCAGCCATATGCTGCTCTCATTGGATCGAAGTCTATACCGGCTCACTCTTATGATATGGTAAGGAATACTGTGAACCTAGTTAATATTTAATTTTGCACCATTAATTGAATGTTAATAATTATTACATTGATACATTGATACATTGTATTAGATTATTATATTGATACATTGATATATTATAATTGTATTAGATTATTACATTGATACATTGTATTAAATTGTTACATTGATACATTGATACATTGATAAATAGATAATTGTATTAGATTATTACATTGATAATTGTATTAGATTATACATTGATACATTGATACATTGATACATTGTATTAGATTGTTACATTGATACATTGATACATAGATAATTGTATTAGATTATTACATTGATACATTGATATATTGATATATTGTATTAGATTGTTACATTGATACATTGATACATTGATAATTGTATTAGATTATTATATTGATACATTGATATATTGTATTAGATTGTTACATTGATACATTGATATATTGATACATAGATAATTGTATTAGATTATTACATTGATACATTGATATTGATAATTGTATTAGATTATTACATTGATACATTGATACGTTGATACATTGTATTAGATTGTTACATTGATACATTGATACATCGAAACATAGATAATTGTATTAGATTATTACATTGATACATTGATAATTGTATTAGATTATTACATTGATACATTGATACATTGATAAATTGTATTAGATTATTACATTGATAATTGTATTAGATTATTACATTGATACATTGATACATTGATATAGTGTATTAGTTTGTTACATTGATACATTGATACATTGATACATAGATAATTGTATTAGATTATTGCATTGATGCATTGATACATTGATAATTGTATTAGATTATTACATTGATATATTGATACATTGTATTAGATTGTTATATTGTTATATTGATAATGCATTGATACATTGATAATTGTATTAGATTATTACATTGATATATTGATACATTGTATTAGATTGTTATATTGCTATATTGATACATTGATACATAGGTAATTGTATTAGATTATTACATTGATACATTGATACATTATAATTGTATTAGATTATTACATTGATACATTGATACATTGATAATTGTATTAGATTATTGTCTTAAATTATTGTTGTTTCTTTTTAGAGAGATTCTATTATGGGAAAGAAGCCATCAAGACTTCATCTTTGGAATACTCTTCATTTTGACAAAAAGAATAAATGGATAAATAAAAAAGCTAAAGAAACCCATGTAAGTTTTATCAATTAAAAATACAATATTATTGAATATAATGTTTTATACTAAACATATTGAATTTGTTTTGTTTTCATTGCAGGCACAGTTAGTAGAGCGACTTTCCTCACAGGACTCTACAGCAGAACCAATCAATGAGGATGTCATTTTTGAGGAGGTTTTAAGCTCTAGATCTGGTTATAAAAGGGGATGCGGTCCACTACCAAAGGGCACATCGAGAATTAGAGGTAATTCTTCATCTTCTAAAAACTCATAATTAAAGGTTGAACTACATGAGTGCCGAGAGCTCATTGCTCAGCAAGCGGATAAGCTCACTCAACAACAGAATGAGCTCACTCAGCAACAGAAGACCATCTAGGATCTAAAGGCGACGACTGATGAGCTTACTACTTTCATGCGACAGCTAGTGCCTAGATATCATCCTAATGGATCCCAGCAGACCTCACCTTCATAGTACATGTATTTTTTTTTAATTATGTATTTTCAAAAACATTATATATGATGATTTTATTGAAATGAATTAAAACTTTTATTAAATTTTGTGTGAAACTTTTATATTAGAAAATTATTTCTAATATTGTTGCTTTAATATTATATTATATTATTGTAATAGGTGCAAAATAAAAAAAATTTAAAATAAAATTTTAATATTTTTTAATTTAAATAAAAACTTATTACGATGACTTATTTTCACCGTAATAGGTAGTTATTACGGCGAAAAAAGTCACCGTAATAAGTTTTTATTTAAATTTTAAAAATATTTAAAACTTATTATGGTGACTTATTTTGTTGTAATAGGTAGATATTACGGCAAAAATAAGTCACCGTAATAAGTTTTTATTTAAATTAAAAAATATTTAAAACTTATTATGATGACTTTTTTTCGCTGTAATATCTGCTTATTATGGCGAAAATAAATCACCGTAATAAGTTTTTATTTATATTAATTTTTTAAAAAATATATTACGATGATATGGTTTTGCCGTAATAGGAAGCTATTACGACGAAAAAAAGTCATCGTAATAAGTTATTACGACAACAAGTTATTACAACATTTTAAAACATATTACGACGATGTTTTATCGTCGTAATAAACTTATTACAGCGACTTTTATACTTATTACGACGAATTAATTTGTCATAATAAGTCGTTTTTCTGCAGTGAAATGCAAATTTGATTATCCAGACCATGTCTACAACCTGCTGGTACCAATTGAGCTTTGGCCTCTTTCTTGCATTTGTGTTTGAAAGCCTCCCACTTTGGCTGAGAATATTTATCTGTACACCATATGACTGGTTCCCAAGGGTCATGCCCTGCAAAATTAGGCATCTCTCTTGTCCGTAACATGGTACACCATATTTATTTGTGATTTTCGGACTGACACCCAATCCATCAGAATTTAATTATCCTTAAATAACTTGGTGAGACCTTCTTGGAGAATCTGATAATATATTGCATTATATGTGTTTGAGAAGGTAATAAACCTGAAATTTATGGTGCCCACATAAGGATACGAACAGTTACAGCGGGGAATGAGGATCCACCCAGTTGTTTTGGTGGTCCCTATTAACAAAGAACAAAATAAATTTTTAGCTTCAGAAAGTATTTTAGAGTGTTTACTATTTAATTTTTGAATCGATTATTTTTGTAGGAAAAAAGCTCCAACACCGCACATCATTATCCACCCAGGAAGATGGCTCTGATAGTGAAAATATTACTGAGGGTGACATTGTTGATGACATCTTGGCATATGTTCGAGCTATCGCAAATGCTGGGGATCGATTCCTAGAATGAAGGCAGCAAAGAGACCTCGATAGAAGAATTTTGCCTCTACCTCTAGTTGGGATGCATCACATTTGATTCCGGTGATGAAGCTCTGTGTGAGCAAATTATGCGTCAGGAACAAATAATTCAGGGATTAATTGCTACACTTGTTGCTGCTGGGTTTAGTGTTCCTATTCCTTCCATAACTAATATACCATCAAGTTCAACATCGGCTTTAGCTAACACAACACTGCCTTCACGACATTCATCGTCACCTCTTTCACCTATGCCTCCACCTCCGCCTCCGTCTTCACAGTAGTATGTTTTATATTAGTTATGGATATTGTAATTGTTATTGTAATTCATATGAGCATGTATCAGGTATTCTTAGTTTCTTTAGTTTAGTTTAGTTGCTGTTAAAACTGCTAAAACTTGTATCAGTATTCTCAGTTTCTTTTTTCATTCTCCTTTAACATATAATGTGGAAAATCCATATGAGCATGTAGTTAATTCTCTTGATATCTTGATGCAGATATTCAATGCTCAGAGGATGCCATTCATTTATATGAAACTTTATGTATCAGATATCTTCAATTTCTTTAGTTTAGTTTAGTTGCTGTTAAAACTGTTGAAACTTTATGTATCAGGTATCCTCAATTTCTTTAGTTTAGTTTAGTTGCTGTTGAAACTGTTAAACTTTAAAGTATCCTCAATTTTTTTAGTTTAGTTTAGTTACTATTGAAACTGCTGAAACTTTATGTATCAGGTATTCTCAGTTTCTTTTTTCATTCTTCCTTAACATATAATGTGGAAAATTCATATGAGCATGTAGTTAATTCCTTTGATATCTTGATGCAGATATTCATATGCCCAGAGGATGCCATTCATTTATATGAAACTTTTGTATCAAGTATCCTCAATTTCTTTAGTTTAGTTTAGTAGTTGTTGAAACTGCTGAAACTTTATGTATCAGGTATCCTCAATTTCTTTAGTTTAGTTTAGTTGCTGTTGAAACTACTGAAAACTTTATGTATCGGTATCCTCAATTTCTTTAGTTTAGTTTAGTTGCAGTTGAAACTGCTGAAACTTTATGTATCAGGTATCCTTGCGCATGAATGTGTGTTTACATTTTGAGATTTGATGAAGGAAGGCAGAGTGGTGGGAAAAGGTAACCATAGCATAATTGTTTGTTTACATTTTGAGATTTGATTTGTTTTGATGTTTGATCATATTTTTATTTTGCATTAGACTCATATACCACCAGTCATCAGAAGCATACTAGAAGGATCTTTCAAGAAAAGTGAGCAAAGTGTATTTTGGCATGAGAGGTCTGCAATGATGCAAAGTGTATTTTGGCATGAAAGGTCTGCGATGATGTCTTATTGGAACAGAAATGTCTTATTGGAACATTTATGGATATTGTAATGGATATGGACTATTGACTTTCATTTATTAGTTATTTTGATGTTTATCTTTTGTTGCCATTATGTAAAAATGATGTATATGTAATGGATATTGTTGGTAAAGAATCATATTATTTTTATTGATGAGATTTTTAATATTTAAAAAAATATGAAACAAACAAATTATATTCTAATTAAATAAATAAGCAAAATATTAAAAAATTTAAAATAAAATTATAATTTTAAAAAATTAAATAATTTAAATAGAATAAATATAATTTTTCTATATGATTTTAGACATTTTGTAGGAAATAAAAGAAAAAAATTATTTATTATTTATTTTTCTATAATTTAATTTATTTTTGCAGGTAAAATGATTAAAAATAATAATTTAAAAAATCATTAAAAATTAAAAAATATTATTATCCAACTTTTTCCTATGATGTTGAGGTTTTTTACAGGGAAAGATGTGGATAAAAAATAATTTTTGATTTTTCCCTACGATTTTCAAAAATTTATTACTAGACAAATTTTTCGTAGGGAAAGGAATCATAAAAAATTATTACTAGACAAATTTTTTCTACGATTTTCAAAAAATTTGTAGGGAAAGATGTAGATAAAAAATATTTTTTTAAAATTTTTTCCTACGATTTTGAGGTTTTTCCTAGGGAATTAAGGAATCATTAAAAATTATTACTAGTCAACTTTTCCCTACGATTTTCAACAAATTCCTAGGGAAAGATGTAGATAATTTTTTTTTTATTTTTCTCTACGATTTTGGGGTTTTTGTAGGGAAAGAAATTATTAAAAATTTTATTAGCCAACTTTTTCCTACATTTTAAGAAATTTTGTAGGGAAAGATGTGGATAAAAAATATTTTTTGGATTTTTGCCTACGATTTTAAGATTTTTGTAGGGAAAGAAATTATTAAAAATTATTATTAGCCAACTTTTCCCTATAATTTTAAGAGGGAAAGATGTGAATAAAAAATATTTTTTTTTTTTCCTACGATTTTTTATTTTCGTAGGCAAAAGTTTTTAAATTTAAATTTAAATTTCAAATTTTGGTCACTCTTTCCCTACAAAATATAAACTTTTTCCTACGAAAAAAATCGTAGGGAAAAGGTTTGCTCTTTGCCTACGAGTTTGAAAGTCGTAGGCAAAGGCTTTTCCGATGCACCTATGCCTATGACTTTTTTTAGCTTTTGCCTACGACAAAAATCGTAGGGAAAGGTTTTTCGTACGATTTTTTATCTTTTCTATAAAAAAAATTGTAGGTAAAAGTTATTTTTCTTGTAGTTATGTCGCCTTTGTGGGCGATGAGCATGGACAAAATCCAGACTTGGTGAGTTGTAACGCAACGAAGCTCTTCCCTCAGCGGGGGGATGGCTGTTTGCTTTGCCCCATTCTGGCCTTCCGAATCTCATCCTCATTTCACCGTCTCAATGAAACGTAGGGTGGATTTTCCACCCATTTTGTTCAAAATATCTGAGGAATCCATGCCGACACATACAATTATGACCGTTCTTTTTCACTCAGAATTGATGAGTAGGATAACAATTCTAAAAATTGATGATAGCTAAAAAATGTACTTTTAGTCCTCAAATTTTCACTTAAAATTCATTCTAATTATCAAACTTTTAATTTAAAAATGTTACATTCTTAATATTTCCTTATACAGGTTAATTAAATTAAGAAAATATCTAACGAATCATCTTGATATAATGATAGTTATTAATTTCATTAATTAATTACTAATATAAAAGTTTAGTTAATACATTAAATTTAATGATAATAATGATAGTTCATGTGTGCATTCATAGGATGACACATTAGATATTTTATTAATTTTAATTAATTATGTCTAATAAAACATTAGAAATGTAGTATTTTTGATCTATTGTTAAACTGTATCAATTAAAAGTTGGACGGCCAAAATAAATTTCAGATGAAAGTTTGAGGACCAAGAGTCACTGGGCACTAAAGAAGGCATTTTGTTCGCTTATGAAAAGGAAACCACCCGGGAAAGGGAGGCCAAGACCAATGATATGAGCTCGATATGAAGGAAAAGGCTGTAAGCAACCACATCAAGCGAATTCAAACGAAATTGGCAATGCAAGATTCATCTATTTAGTAAATGAATCAAAATTTTGAGTACAGCATGATAGGTATATTGAACAAGTATCATTAACTTATCCAATGACAAGGTTGAGATTATATCCGAGCAAAACAAAGTGGATCTATGAGCCAATATTAGTAAATTACTGCCTACTGGTTTGATTGGTGAAGTTATCAAAGATTTGGATATTGGTAATCTCAATTGAAATCTTGCTCTCATCTTGATAAGATAATATCTACTTGAATCCATTTCTACACCTGAATCTAGCTAGCTAGATAAAAATATAAATTTAAGTAAAATAAATAAAGATATGAATAAATAATTATCCAATCTTTATCATTAATTTGTTCACCATCCTACTGAATCCTATGCATCACTAATGAATGTTTTAAGAACAATAATTAAGTGATATGGTATTTACCCAATCTATCTTTTACTCACCGACATCTCTAATTTGATGGTCATAATGTTTAGCCATTAGATTTTATCTCTATATTATATTTGTAACTTGGACATTTGATTCGTACCTATATTAATTATCTACAATATATACAAACATAAATTTGCATACATCTAACATTTGTTATTTGCATCTCTATTTATATTGATCAAATAAAAATAGATAATTAAAGATGTAGATATATGAATATCACTGATATTTAATCCATGGACTGATCAATAGGATTACATTCTGGACCCATAGAATGACAGTGCCTATAAAGTAATGCATGCAACGCAAGCATTTGGGATATCCATACCGACTCATGGAATGTATGTTAAATTATGAAATTTTTTTTTGATGATTTTCATTCGTTTGTTGCAATAGGCTGATATTATTCACGACATGAGTTGCTATCTCGTTAGGCCTAAGAGTGGCAGCAAGTTATGGGCTCCCGACATGATGCACTCATCCTTTACATTTTGCTTTAGTAGATTTAGTCTTTCTCTGAGTAGCTAAATATGCACTTTTTCTTATTTTTAGAATCAGCCTTTCATCCTCTTGAATACACATGGTCAGAAGTTCATTAATTGACCATTTATCCTTATGTGTGTTGTAAGATATTTTGAAGGGACTATACTTATGTGGAGTGAATTCAGAATAAAGTGCACTAAGAAAGATTTTAACATCTCAACCTCTAAGGATTTTAGCTAAGCTATAATATCTCTCATTTTTATGACGTGCTCACGCACACCTCTGACAATAGTGAGCTTCATTGATGATAACTTTGACATTATGTTGCTAGCTAGTGCATTATTTGAAGGCTAAAACTGTACATCAATGTCTTAGAAGTTCCTTGATATTTTTGCACTCAAGAATTGAAGTACGTATACTAGTTGAAATCTTAGTATGTATGAACATCATACTGAGACGATTAGATCGCTTCCATCGTTCATATGCAGCAATCTCAGCCTGAGTGCTAGTAGTTGTAACTATAGGTGGTTCATCTTTTCTGCTAGTATAGTCAATGTCCATGCACCTTAACTGAAGAAGAATTTTTTTCTTCCATACTTTATAATTGTCACCACTTATAAAATCAAGAATTTCACATTTCATGTTAGATATATTCACTGGTAAAATAGTTGCATAAATGTTCATGTAACTAAAATCAAGGCATACAGCTTAATGTCATATCTTACCAATGTAAGCATGCAACAATATGAATCAATAATATATAATAACTATCTGTGGGCTAAATTATTATGCTTAAATAGATTCATTAACTTAAAGACGTGACTAACAAATTATATTTCCTTTCTTAATTTTTATGGATAATTAAGAAAATAATTTGTTATTCCATCCTAATTAATTAAACAAATGCAATAAAAATTTTTATGGGATAAGATTTATTGCATTAAATATAATTAATTACCATTAATGTCATCTAATATTATGTGATCTTTGCAATCCAATATATAATTTTGATTAATTAAAGATGTTACCTTCATGCATGCATCCTTAGATCTATATATGGGTTAGCTTCAAGCTAAATGTTCTATCACTCTTATTTTCGAATTAGATGATTAAAGCTTTATATTGATCTACTAAGTTGTTAGGTGTAATCTATTATATATCTCTAATCTATTTGCAAAGTAAAATCCATATGATTTAAAGTCCCTTAGTCTTTAAATCACATAAAGATTATATACAATATCCAATGGCTCGAATTATTGGTATAATTAAAATTTTTATTATACAATTTTGAAAAGGTATCACTCTTTTGGACGTACATGAATATGACTGCATCCTATCTTAATTTACACATATATGTGCATGTATTCAGTCTTTGAGGAGTTGAGAGTAGCACTTTTCACATGTGTGCGTGCGTGTGTTTAAAAGAAGGATATTTTTTTCTCAGTTTTTTTGACAAAAACCATAAAGATAAGGAAAAAAGAAAATATACACCTCCTGTCTCTTTCTCCATTCCATGCCCATCCACATGAGCAACCTGATTGCATATGGTATTTAGGTGTAGCAATTGTAAATAAAGTAGCCCATGCCAAATCTGTGCCAACTTTTCCCGTTATATGACAAGAGTAGCGATTGAAGAATTAAACCTGTGCCTGGGCGCCTGATAATGATGAATAAAGATAGGCAACTCGAGCAAGCTGGTGGAAGTAATATGGTGGAACAAGTCCCTTCAATAGCCTATAAAGAATCAGGGCCTTTTGGAAGCCTGGAAATCTGATCCTACAATAGAAAAGCTTCAAGGGCAAATCAGTACTAGGAATTGATGGTGGGGATCGGAGGGGCTTAGGATTAATCAACTGTTTCATTTTTCAAATATAATACAACTTGATGAAAATTGTGATTTATTATATATTGCTTGAAATTTGGACAATGGACCTTGCATTCGTTTGTATTATGAAGAAAAATTAATGCTGGAGTTCAGATCCTCTTCAATCCGTGCTTGAACCGAAGAGGCAGTTCGCATAGTCTAAGCGTCATAGGACTGCCCGCGTTCCTGCCGCTCTGTGCAATACGTTGCCCATGGTGCCATGCGATCGCAATACTGTGTAAGGCTCATGCGACTAGTCGCAAGCTGGCTCATGACGCTTGGACAAGCGTGTAGGATCGCAATACTTCTCTCTTGGGGTGACCGAAGTCATGCTATAGGATTCTGTTTGTTTCTTGTGGGGGAATGGTTCGCTCCATGTTCGCCACATGGCACGAAGGGACTACTGGACTCTGGACTAGTGCAACTCATAAAAATTGGTGCAGTCCCAAACCATTTTTCCTCCTACATATCAATCATTGGATTCTATTTGATACAAGTGCCTCGTTGAAGTAGATTTACATGATTTTCTTTTTCTTTATAGTGTTAAAATATAATGGTTGTTAGTTGTTAGTATTTTATTTTATTTTATTTAGTCTGACTTGGGTTTTTAAATAATGGGCCTATCTTTTTATGCTTTGGTGGGATAGCCTTAGATGGATAAGATCATAAGAGGATTATGTTTATCCGTAGAAACAAGAAACAATATTTATATGGTGATGTGCTTAATGAAACGTAATAGAACTATTTTCTTCTTGAGAGAAAACCCTTCTTCTACTTTGATTTCTCTTCTTAAAATAATCTGTATCGGAAATAATCTCAACAAAAATTGGTATCAGAGCCTGGTTTCCGACGAAGAAACAAGAAAGAAAGAAAAGAAATCTTGCTTTCTTGATTTTGTAGACGGTGACGAAAGCGAAGGAAGCCGGTGAAGGCGAGGAGGATGAGAAGACCGGAGCCAGCGGTCTTTCCTTCCACGCGTAGCCGACGAGTTCTTCCACCAAATTCTTTCATCCTGCAATTTCCTCTCTCCCAAAGCAATAAAAAAAAAAGGAGAAGCAAGACGTGAACGGGTGGTAGGTGACGTGTTCCTCCCCAAAGCTGGCCGTTTGACTTCCCATCCACGATTTTTGGTGTCGTTTCTTTAGTGTCTGCTTTCCAAAGAAACTGTTGGCGTTAGGGAACAGGTACATATCACAAGCTTCTTTTAGGCGGGTATTTCGTAAAAAAAATAGAAAAGAAAAGCCCTTGGTAGGTGGACTTCATGGCAACCCCAAGCAATATTGGAATGAATATCCACCAACCTTCTATCCCTATTTTTGATGGAGAAAATTATGATTATTGGAGCATCAAGATGAAGACCCTTTTTATTTCACAAGAAGTATGGGATATAGTTGAGAACGGGTACGAAGACCCAGTTAATCCAACAAATAATCAGAAGGATCAACTGAAGGCCTACAAAAAAAAGGATGACAAAGCCCTGTTCTTCATCCAACAAGCTGTATCTGAGAATTTTTTTTTAGAATTATTAGAGCCACCAAATCAAAGGAGGCATGGGATATCTTGCAGGAGGAATCTCAAGGCAACATAAAGGTAAGAGCTATCAAACTTCAAACTCTAAGAAGAGAATTAGATAATTTGAGAATGCAAGAAAATAAAAAATTGAAGGATTACTTCTCCAAAATTATGGAGACTGTTAATCAAATGAAGAGCTATGGTGAAACCATCACCGAGCGAAGAATATGTGAGAAAATCTTGGCTAGTTTATCTCCAAAATTTGATACAATAGTTGCAATTGTTGAAGAATCTAAAGATCTTTCTGAATTAAGTGTTCATCAATTAATGGGGTCTCTTGAAGCTCATGAGCAAAGATTGTTTAGGCATAAATAATCATCAATTGAAAGTGTCTTTCAATCTATACTCAAAGTAGTTGATAAAGTTCTCAAAAAGAATCATCTAGTCATGCTCCACTCAAAAGAGAGTCATTTAGAGGTGAAAACCAGAGTAGAGAAGAGGAAGAAATATGAAAGAAAGAGGTAGACAAATGCAAAGAAATAATTTTTCAAAAAGGCAATCTTATGAGAGCACTCAACAAAGGTGCAATATATGTAAAAGGTCTTCTCATGCTGAAAAAGATTGCTGATTTAGGGGGAAACCCCAATGTTATAATTGCAAAAAGTTTGGACATGTTCAAAAAGATTGCAGGTACAAAGCAAATGAACAAGCACACTTCTCAGAAGAAAATGAAGGTCAGCAAAGCACACTATATGCATGTCAAACTGCAGAAGAGCAAAGTAATAATATGTGGTATCTTGACAGTGGATGCAACAATCACATGACAGGAGACAAGTCTATTTTGTGGATATTGATAGTTCTTCAATTTCACAAGTGAAGATGGGAAATGGTGTTCTAGTCCAAGCAAGAGGCAAAGGCACAATTGAAATCAATACCAAGAAAGGAAGAAAATTCATTCATGATATTTTACATGTTCCAGATTTAAAGCAAAATCTCTTAAGTGTTGGACAGCTGATTGAACATGGGCATATGGTACACTTTGAAAATAATGTTTGCAAGTTATATGATAGAGGGATGAAAAAGCAACTTATGGCAAATATCAAGATGAAGAAAAATAGAAGTTTTCCTCTTATTTTGCACTATGCAAAGGATGCTGCATGGAAGATGGAGGTAAATGATGAGTCATGGTTATGGCACAAAAGGTTTGGGCACTTGAATTTTCAAAGCTTGAGAAGTTTATATCAAAAGAATATGGTGTATGGTCTACCAGCAATACATGACAAGGAAGAACCTTGTGAAGGATGTGCACTTGGAAAACAACATAGAGAGGCATTTCCAAAAGAGCATGTATGGAGAGCCAAAGCACCATTGGAGCTTATTCATACTGACATATGTGGGCCTATGAAAACTCCTTCTCATGCAGGTAACATCTACTTCATTATTTTTATTGGTGACTATCAAGGATGACATGGGTATATTTTATGAGACATAAATCAGAGATATTTTTTTATCTTCAAGAAGTTTAAAAATCTTGTGAAAGACAAAGTGGACATTATATCAAGGTGCTGAGAAGTGATAGAGATGGTGAATACAATTCAAATGAATTTGAGAAATTTTGTGAAGATGATGGTATACAAAGACAATTGACTGTTGGCTATGCACCAGAGCAAAATGGTGTTGCAGAAAGAAAGAATCGTACTATTGTTGAGATGTCTAGATCTATGCTCAAAGACAAAGGTCTTCCAAATTCTTATTGGGCAGAAGCAGTGAATACAGCAGTTTATCTGATGAATAGATGTCCAACAAAAGCTCTTCAAAATATGACACCATTTGAAGCCTGGTATGGTAGAAAGCCTTCAGTGAAGTATTTCAAAATCTTTGGATGTGTATGCTATGCACATATTCCAAAGGAAATGAGACATAAACTTGATGAAGTAAGTGAAAAATGTACCTTTGTTGGATACAGCTCTAAATCAAAAGGTTACAGACTTTTCAGCTTGAAGCAAAATCAAGTGATCATAAGAAGAGATGTTATTTTCAATGAGAAAGTTGCTTGGATTGGAAGCAAAAGAAAGTTGAAGAAAATATTATTCCTCTGATGAAGAAATTCATGATGCTCAAAATGAAAAAAATGAGGTTGAAGGTTCACCACAAACTTCTTCAAGTTCAAGTCCATCTTCAAGTTCTACTCCTATAAAAATGAGAAGGTTAAGTGACATTTATGCTTCTTGTAATTTCTGCATGATTGAGCTGAAACTTATGAAAATGCTATGCATGAAGAAGTGTGGAAAGGCAATGCAAGAAGAAATCAATATGATTGAGAAGAACAAAACTTGGGAATTAGTGAAGAAACCAAGTGATAAGGAAGTCATTGGCTTGAAGTGGATCTACAAAACAAAACACAATCCAGATGGTACTATTCAAAGACACAAAGCAAGATTAGTAGCAAAGGGATACTCTCAATTACCTGGTATTGATTATCAAGAAACTTTTGCACCTGTTGCTAGGCATGATACAATTAGAACTCTTATTTCTATAGCAGCTCATAAAAGTTGAAAATTACATCAACTAATGTAAAGTCAGCATTCTTGAATGGAGTATTGGAAGAAGAAATTTATGTTGAACAACCTCAAGGCTTCATCATCAAAGGTCAAGAAAATAAGGTATACAAGTTGAAGAAAGCATTGTATGGTTGAAGCAAGCACCCGAGCATGGTACTCTTAATTGACACCTACTTCAATAAAAAAGGTTTTCTAAAAAGTCCAAGTGAACCAACACTTTATGTGAAGAAGCAAGGTAATGATATTCTCATTGTCTCTTTTTATGTTGATGATTTAATTATTACTGGTAATAATGAGAATATGATCTTGACTTTCAAAAGTGATATGATGAGAAGATATGAAATGAATGATATGGTTTGCTTCATTATTTTTTGGGAATTGAAATCAGTCAAAGAAAAGATGACATCTTTATCAGTCAAAAGAAGTATGTAGAAGGCATTCTAAAAAATTCAACATGAAAATTGCAATAGTGTGGAAACACCTTTTATGGTAAATGATAAGTCGGTGAAAGCCAATGCACAATTATACAGAAGCATTATTGGAAGCTTATTATATCTAACAATTACAAGGCCAGACATAATGTTTGCATCAAGTTTACTTTCCAGATTTATGCAAAAGCCAAGTAATATTCACTTTGGACAAGTAAAAAGAGTCTTGAGATACATCAAAGGTACTAAAGATTATGGGATCATGTATGATAGAAACAAGGATGATATTGTGAAGTTATTTGGATTTTGTGATAGTGATTGGGCTGGAAGTATTGATGATATGAAAAGCACATCAGGATATGTATTCTTTTATGGATCAGATATCATATCTTGGGCATCCAAGAAGCAAGATACAGTGACATTATCTTCTTCTGAAGCCGAATATGTTTCTTAAACTAATCTGTGTTGAAAATAATCCCAACAAATAGAAGTATATTTAAATGATTTGAAACCATTAAGTCGGACTTCGTTGGGCGTTTACAGTCGTAGGCTACAATTAGCCTGCCTCCTGTCGATCTCCAGCATGAATGGCCTTGGCTACAGGGATCCTCGAATGCCACCTGATATATAAGAGACTACAACAATTTAGAAGAATGGTCAGAAAGATCTATACATATCATGCAAAGAGAGGAGGTCAGTGCCACGTGTTTATTGTTGGTGATGTAGAGATTATCGATGTCCTCATGTCCTCATTTGGGCCCTTGTTGGTGATGTTGCCAGGTGTTTCTTGTTCAAAGTAGCGGCGTATGCTCTCGGTATGGATCTTCCAGGCGACGTCCCCCATGGCGTACGTGGGGGCATTGTCCTCAGCCGCCGGCATTGCTGCCGTCGCGGAAATGCTAGCAGCCAAACAAAAGAGGGGACGGCAATAAAGACAATAGGAAATGGAAGGTATATTCCCGAAGCCCTAGAAATTACCAATCTTCTCTTGTGGAATCCCGCCCAAGCTCGATCTGCTACTTGTCCGGCTGACCAAGTCTTCGTGCCGCTCCGCTTCTCCGCCCTCCCTCCCTCCCTCCCATTCTCTTCTTCTCTTCGCCGGCTGAATCAGCAGCCTCCATCATCCAGCTTGTTGCCCATATCGAAATAAGGCACCTTGATTTAATATTTATTCTAAAACGTAGAAAATGATTGGCAGCTAGCAAATCCATGGCGGCGAACCTCTCACCTTGCGTCTCTATATATGAACTATTGGTTGGTAACGTATCATCCATCAACCATGAGCTCAGCGAAGAATGATTCTTCGGAATACCGTCACTCCGACGAGGATCAACGAGGTCGGAAGGAGGATCGAAGTTTTGAAGATGAGGTAATATTATTCTGCTAACGAAGCAAGACTAGAGTGTTCTATTTTGAGTCTGGAGTTCAGTTTGCAGGATAATGTGGAAGCAAGTACTTTTCAATGCATGCAGAGGGGGCAAGCTTGTCTAGTCTCTTGCAAAAGAGTCGCTATTTTTCCTATAAATGATCATGTATAAGATGGGCAGTTGCACAGATATGGATCGTAACATGTAACAATGCATTGGCCGTGGATTAGGTCTCATATTGTCAGTCCCCTTAATCTCAATTTATTTCATTATGGATCAGATCTAGTTGTCCCTTCTCTGCTATCCTCGTTGTTCACAAGATGTGAAACCCCATGGTGAGCACCTTGCGAAACTTGCTACTTAAAATGCATCGCCTCTTGTTATCGGGTAACAAAGTAGCAAGTCTCATTTTCTTTCAAATTGGGAAGAAGAATGCAGCCTTAAAATTGATCAGAAATAACCCATTTTGTTTCACACCGCGATTACCATTCCTTGAATGTACATTCGTCATTTGAGTCATTTTTCAGACATTCTCTGATAAAGAAATTCTGCGTAATTTATTTAAAGTCATGACTCCCAAAGTCATCGATTTTGTTATCAATTCATCTAGCAGGTCAAGGTGAAAGGCAGTGCAAATAAATAAGAAACAAAGATATTTTTTAAGATGATGGCTGATCACATAGAGAAAATGCAATATCAAAATCTTTTTGTTAAGTTGAAACCTAAATTAACTACTACCTTAGACATTAACAATAATGCTTATTAACAAAAGCCGTATTTGAAAAAAGAAAAAGAAAGGCAAAAATCCTGAGTAACAAATCGTCATAATACCAATTGATATATCAGGACTACTTGTTGGATCTGATAACCAAGAGTATCGGCCAACATTTCAATTCATGCACCATACACCATTGGCTATAACCTCATGCCATCAATTATAATCATTTAGATGCATCTCATGACTAGGCAAATGCAAAAATCCTATATATATATTCTATGAAGCACTTGCATGTGCCTCTATTCTCTAGAACTTGATGTAATCTGAAGAAAGTTGCACTTTTTTTTTTTTGAATTGAATAATGAAGGTTTTGTATTGATCATCCGAGCCATATGATGTAATCTGCTATCTCTAATTAAACCTTTTACAAGCCAAAATTTATGTAATTTGGAGACTATCTATCCTTGCATCATGTGGTCAGAATTGATGAAAAGTAGACAGTTTAAATATATCGATTTTTGATTACATGATGCATAGATCGTGAGGCTTCAAATCACACAAGCAACTAGTAATAGTAGATGTTCGACAACTTGAATTATCAATATAGAACTTTCATTATTTAATTCTAAAAGGGTGAACTTTTTCAAATGATATCATGTTTACACATAACATAGGTATGTATGCATGCATGTATCATAGATAGAGTTGATGGCGTCATATGTTGTTCTTGCTTCTTGACCAGTTAACAAACTGAACTAAGATAGGTTTTAACCACCTTGCTACCTTTAAGTAAATCGTGGCATATACAAAAGCAAGAGAGCTGAGAATAGTGATATTATTATCTCGTTCTTGATCCTTTCTTCAGCTGGTCCGTTTCCTTTTCTAGCTCTTCTTTCACATGCTGATCGGGAGAAGGGGACTGATGGCTTTCCTTAGGAATTCGGTTTTCTTGCATCTATGCACTTCTTATTTTATCAACATGTACTTCTTTCTTCTATTGGACTAAATATCAACAACAAACGGATATGGGTCATTTACTTTCTCATATTCTTGACAATCGGCATTAGATGATTGGTAACCATGCATCCATGTTTTAGCATAGATGTGTCAAGTACCGATAAAGTAATTTCATGAACAAATAGAAGCCTTGATATTGCTTGTATAGACTTATGGCAGTTTTGACTAAATTTTTATCTAGTATCAAATGTATAAATTTGTTAACATTGATAATTCGAACATAGAGGCATTCTTAAATGAAAAAATTAGCATAAATGACCTTGTTTCTCTTTGATACAATGCTGGAAAGGATAGCATAGGAGACGAGCAGCATGCCGCCATGGTCATATCTCTCGACTAACACGCAGCTGCCATGGAAAGGATAGTTGCCTTCAGTTCGAGATTGATACCTTAACAACTGATCTCCTAAATTTCAAGGAATATATGTCAACCATCAAAACCGAGCAAAACAAGTGATTCATGGAGGGTGACAGCATTAATTATGCTTTTCTCCGTTGCATTAAAACATTGCCAAATTCAAAGCACACATTTTCAATACAACTTAGCACCTAATTCTAGTTTTTTATTGGTAGGCGCACTAACTTCTAAGTTGGCCTTTAAAATTTAATTTGCAGGTGGAAAAGCATCTAAAGCTCAGAAAGGATGCACAGGACGAGTACATGGATATGCTGCTAAAGCGGGCACATGAGATGGCCTTTGGAAAAGACAAGCACCAATACAAAGAGGATGAGTCCTAATCTTGTTTAATCTTATTACCATGGATACCAAAACCTATAGCGGAACTTCGTCAGTTGTTCTCATCATATGATTTTGATGTGAAATCCATCTTTTACACATATATCAAAAAATATTGATATAAATATATAATTTCAGCTATTTGAAGCATACAACCCTTGCTACAAAAACTATGTTTTAAATATAGCTCCCTTGGATGCTGAGTTCTGAGGGAGATCACACTGCCTACTGGACAAGTGCGCCTCCTAAGCCGTACTCACACCATTCTCCGGTATCGCTTCTTGGGTGCATACAAAATGTTGGGACGGACGGTTGGTTATGTGTTCGTTGACCAGTCTCGTTATCATAAATACAAACTCATTTTTATACCCATTCTGGAAAGCATTATAATTTGGGCGTATAAATCCACTGGATTTTGGGTCCATGCAGGCACCCTCAACCTAATATTGAGGCTGTGGACTCAAGCGTAGGCCCTTAAATTTGGAGACCAAACTTGATGGTTCATGTCACGCCCCAACCCAATAACTAAGCTGAACATGTGACAATTTTTAAGTAAAACTTGCAAAATTATGCAAGCCCTATCAGTTTACAATCATTATTTATACAAAAATCAAATGAAATAGAATTAAAAAGATAATAAAAGTGTTGTCACTTAAAAGTTCAGATTATTTATTATGATAGATATTGTTATCAAATGATCTAAGTGCTCCTAGTCTTCTTGTTCCGTACTCTAACTTGATTGTAGGTGCTGAGACTGATTAAGCTTTAGGTGGCTTTATATAATAATTTGAAAAAAAATGATATAAAGAGCCTTAGCCTAGTAACAATCCTCCATGCCACAACATAAGGTATGATATATCATTATAATGTATATTATAGATATCACCATGAACATAAGTGGTGATGGCCATATCTTATATCAACAAGTAAATTTATCGGTTAAAACATATTTAATAGAAGCCTTAATTCGTATATGACCAATAATAATCTACATCATCAACATAATAATAATCATCATATACTAATTTTTAATTTCATTAAGTAATCGAATAGCAATTTACTCAGTTTCATTATTTTGTATCTCTAGATAAACATTGGATTAGTTAAGGTCATGTTTCAACTTATGACATGGTGATGAGTTTTGAAGCCAAGAAAGTTGAGCTTGGCTTAGGAAATAACCATTTATGAGGGGCTTGCAATGATTTGGACCAGAGGTGATGAACATTTTATTTGAGGAACCAAGAAATGAGGGGAGACCTTCTTTAGGGGGTGTATGGTGAGGTGGATTTCGGTCGTAGCGCATTACGGTTTTGAGGAAATTGATAGGGTGCTCTTTCAGCATGAAAGTTTCCTTTCCTTTCTCTTTGAATATGAAATTTTGAACTCTCTCTCCCTCTCTCATGTTGGATTCAGATGGAGTTTAAATAGAATACCTATGGAGGTAAAGTCCGATGTTAAGTGGGCATTATGGAGGGTTTACGTGCCCTGAATGCAAGCTAATTTGGGGGCATTGAAGATCTTTTTCCTTTAAGTTTTTAGGTTGCCTAGGACATTGGAATATGGTAGACAACTAGGAAGACACGTTGCTAAGCGAAAAGACATAGAAAAATGGAAAACCAAATGAGGGTAGGCATTGGAAATGTATGAGAAAGCCAAAGTCTATGCATTTTAGAAGTTCTTAGAATTTTGAATTTTAAAGAATTGACTTGTAGACATGAAGAGGCAAGAGATCTTGGATCTCTTGCTAGCTTATTGGCGTTAGGAGGTTAGATGGTGTAGGGTGCTTAGGTATTTAAGTGAGAGTGCACTCATGGATGAAAAGAATGTGAAAATGAGTGCATTTTGCTGCTTGTTGAAGAGTTTAGGGTGACCAAACATCCTTAAGTGATAAGGATAAACATTAAATAATAGACTTCTAAGGAAGTTAATGCATTAGTCAGTGTATGAGAGGATAAGGATGCCAGGGATGGATAATGATGCGGGAGAGTTGAAGTTTTAGCGAGGGAACACATTGAATAATTAAGAGAATATGAGAGAAAACTCATGCATAATTGCTCACATTAATTGCATGCTTATATTAGAAGTTCCTTACTGTTAGGGCTTTCTCATGATCTTAAGAAAGAAATGAATGGATAAGGATGTGAAAAACCAATCTTGAGTCAAACTAGACCTAGATCAAGCTTGATTCATCATAGTCCCTAATTGAGTTAGGTTCAAGGCAATGGCTTAATATAAAATTGAATTAATATAGACCTATGAGTATTATTTGAGTCCAACAGCTGAGACAAAACACAAGATTGGTCCAATCCTTGAGAATTAGGTTCAATTAGTGTCTGGGTATCAACAATCGAGCTAAGAAGTTGTGAGCTAGAATGTCAAACCGGACTCGATTCGTAGAAATTAACTTTAATTTTCAATCATGTGTTGACAATTTGGTCCAATGATGGAACCATATTATTGAATTTAAGCCCATTCTTCAAAAGTTGGGCTCGATTTGCAATTGATCATTGAGACTCAAGTGAATTGATTGATTTAGAACATTGAATTTTGATTTGATTTTTTACATTTATATCCAATTATGTTGGATGGCTATATTAATATGTTGATTTTGATTTGGTTCATAAAGTCTAGGCTCAATTAGGCCCGATGATTGAGTCAGGATGCTAATTTAGGCCTTCAAATCCCAAAATTGAGCTTAATTAGGTCAAATGACTGAGATAAGGTGTCACATTTGTCTTAACATAGGATGATTGGTCTTAATCAAGTTAGGGTAATGTATCTAGCATAATTCTATATTGGAGTAATACATTGGAAGTCTTTAATAGTTGATTAATGCACTAGTGAAAATATAAGTATGTACGGAGTGAATTAATTATGTACAATAACTTATTCCTATAAAGGAAAAATATGTGTGCATAGGAATAGGCTAAGTATATACATAGTGAAAATATAAGTGTGTACAAGATTTATCTAAGCTAGGTATAAAGAAAATAAATGTATAAATAGGAATAGGCTAAGTGCATATGTAGTGATTTAAGTGTAAGTAGTATTCATCGAAGTGTATGCATAGTAAAAATATAAGTGTGTATAGGATTTATCTAAGTATATGTGCAAGAAAAATATATGTGCATATAGGAATATGCTAAGTGTATATATATAGTAATCTAAGTGTATACAAAATTTATTTAAGTGCGTGCATTGTGAAAATATAAGTGTGCAGGATTCATATAAGTGTGTACATGGATGGGCTAAGTATGCATATTGTTGACCCCATATTGATTTTTATGATCATAAAATAATTAAGTAAGTGGCTAATGAGTTTAGTATGGAGTTATAGTGAAAAATAGGTATTCACAAGTCATCAAGAAGAAAAATATGGAATTCAAGCTTTCAACAATATCTTTGACTCAAGGAAAGAAGGTTAAAAGAGAAACAAGGTCCAACAAGGATGACTCAAGCTTTAAATGATCAAGATTCAGATGTTTGGAAAGGTATTCCATGAAGAAGAATCATGATACAAGAGTTAGCACCCTTGGATTCATCGAAACAAGGCCAACGAATGATAACTCAATTTTTAAATGATCAAGAGTCGAATGTTTGGGAAAGTATTCCATGGTGAAGAATTCAGATATAAGAGCTAGCACCCTTGGATTTATCAAAATAAGGAGCTTTCATCGCAGTGGAATGATTTTTGGTGATTTAGAACAAAGTAGTCGACTTCCATACCGACTAATGAGTAAAATTCTAATCCCCGATTTAAATTACAGAAGCCATGCATCCGTTAATCAGCACGAGAGTCGACTACTATGGATTTTACAGTGAACATAGGGAAAGTAGTCGACTTGCATGTCGACTATCCTAAAGGTAGCTTTTCTAACAGCTAGTTCTGGCACGTTTCAGCTTGCATAATCTTTACTCCAAATACTCCCAACGATATAAAACTGCTAGTGAATGTTGTAATCCTTCATAAAGATTTAAATATAAGATGAAATGAGTAAATTTAAAGAGAGAAAAAGAGAAAAAAACTCAAGAAAAATTAGAGAGAAAACTGAGAAATTTTAACTTTCATATTTTCAAGAGCTCTGGTGCTTCAAGGCATTCAAAGTCATTAAAAGCTCATTCAAGGCTCCACCAAACAACTAAAGAAGCTTTCTCAGGTGCTCAAGCTACATCATTCAAGAAGAAGAAGCTCATTTAAGAGGAGTTCCTTTCATAATTTATAAAGTACCATTATTATTTTATTTACTCACTTAGAAGCTTTAATACTCTAATTCTTGTATTCTTCCTTACTTATTTGAGTTTCAACTCGGTTAAAATTTGTCTTGGATGTATCAAACATGAAATTGATGGTTTGTTTGGCCTCCTCATTCTGTGTAAATGAGAAGCTAGCTGAGTTAGCTAAAAATTATAAACGTTGAGAAAACGATTAATAGAGTAAATTTCCAAGAGGTCCTTGGAAAGTAGATGTAGGTGCAAGATTGGCACCGAACAACTATAATTTTTTTGTATTTATGTGTGATTGGCTTCTTGTGTTTAATTGCTCTTCATTTTACATAGTAATTTCTAATCATTGATTTTAAAATTGCACATACTTGCTGATTTTTGAAAAGAACCCAATTCACCCTCTCTCTTGGGTTACTTAACTGTACAAAAAAAAGATTTAAGTGTATAAAGGATTGATCTAAGTGTGCACACAGTGAATATAAGTATGTGCAGGAGTCATTTACGTGTATACATGGTGCAAATATGTATGCATACAAGGATGTTGTTCATCCAATGTATATATAGTAAAAATATAAGTATATACGGAGTCATTTAATTATATACAAAGTAAAAATATATGTAATGCACTAAGCCCATCTATTGGTCTAATTAACTTATCAGCGGACCAAAAACATAGGGTCCAAAAACTTGAGTGAAAGTTAATTGGTAACAAGTGAACTTGAGTTATAAGCACTTAGAATTTTTTTCTTTTTCATCCATTGTAGGACTATTTTTATATATTATAACCTTCCCCTTTATAATATGACATTCTCATCGCACACTATAAGCTAACTAAGATTTACCCCGAGCCGGATCATTAGTGTTGCAAGAGTGGCTCCATACCATTACAAGACTCTACCATTATCCTATAGGTAGCCCTTTCCTTCTGCCCACAAACTCAATTCGATTTTAATACCATTTGTAACACCTCGGGTCAATTTTAATACTATTTGTAATGCCTCAAGCCTAATTGCTAACACAATAAACCGATTAGTGGTCCAAAACTACATAGCTCAAAAATTCAAGTAGAAGTTAATTGATAGCAAGTGAACTTAAGTTATAAGTATTTAAACCTTTTCTTTTCCATCCGATGTAAGACTATTTTTTGTATTATAATATAAGTATACAAAAGGATGAGATAAGTGTATACAAAATAATATAGGTGTGTATGTAGGGATACATAAGTGTGTTTAAGAATGTGATAAATGTATACACTCTACCATAAGTATGTACACAAGGGATTTATAAGTGCATACGAGAATAGGATAAGTATATACATAGTAATATAGGCACGTACATAGAAGATTTATAAATGCATACGGAAACAAAATAAGTTTACACAGAGTGATATAAGTGTGTACGTAAGAGGTTTATAAGTGCATACAGAAACAAAATAAGTATGCATTGTACATAGGAGTTTTATAAGTATGTATAGGAACAAAATATTATATAGTATATAGTAATATAGTTATGTACATGGAGGGTTTATAAGTGTGTACAAAATAGTCTCTTTTTGGTCACTATGTATATAATAGCTTGACCAAGGAGGGTGAGGCCTGGCATAGTTCACTGGCCCAACACATGCGAACTACAAGATAAACAAAATTTCAACTATATAAGCAAAATATCAAGTAAAAATATATACTTAATTGGATTGATTACCAGCAAGAAATACCAAACATAGAGAAAGATACCAAACCTGTGGTAATTCTTCCTATTAAGCAAGAGTTACAAAGGACTCCCTCTTTTCAACAAGAATTATCTAGAGGCCCAGACTCATACAAGAATTGTGTTGATCCCTCTTATTGTATTAAACATTCTGAAAGACCATATTCCAGTCTCATTAAAAGTATTTAGTAAGGAGGATCCTTCAATGATCGAATTTAATACACATGAATAGCAAGGGGAAACAATGCCAACACACGTGGGAGCAATTATCGTACTAAACAAGATGGAGGGGAGCCTACGATGACAAATCCATAGGAAGTTGGTTGATACTTGGTACTAAGAGTTTGACAGATTTTGAAACAATGGTGGACTAAAGAAAATGAAAAAGTTTAGATGATAGAGTAACCGATTCAGCTTCCCTTAACTAAAAAAAGGGAAAAAATTGCTATCAGTGAGTAGGCAAGAGAAATGGTGTGGAATCGAGAAATCTAGGGGGCAAAAGGGTCCAGCCAGAACTTATTTAGGGGGCTAAAGAGGATCGTATGTTGGGATATTTGGATGCACTTTAGGGATTGCAAGTTTCAAGAATAATAGTGAATGGACAGCTTTTCATTAACATGCAGTTAGTGAATGGACAGCATGTTAAGTCCGTCGTCTTAATGGTTGAGTCTAGTTTTGTTTAGTAAATGATTTTTTTTAATAAGTTGCTCAATATTTTTTATGTCTAATAATATGTGTTATTACTTCATTTATTTTTTATTTTTCAAATAAAATGGTATAAAAATAAAAATTATTGAATTGTGAGTAATCTATAAAATTAAAGGAAGTATATCCTTCATCACAAGTAGAGGACTGAAGTTGAAATTATAAAAGCTTATAACTTAAACAACACAATTTACTTTTAATGAATTCTCTACCAACTTGGGACCCAATACCCAATCAGTTCTTACATGTTAGAAAGATTTTTTTTTAATTTAATCAACAAAAATTTCTAATGTATATATATATATATATATATATATATATATATATATATATATATATATATATATATATATATATATAGTTATGCATGCATATGCCATCCATATTGAAATTCTTTCAAAGTTGGACACATGATAATACAATTCAAAGAGAAAACAACCTTGTTGAGAACTTATTGAAACATAATTGCCCCAACTTATTGATTTTGATGATTTCCAAAAGACATTACTTTACTTTCTAAAAGGCTATGAACATGTTAAGTCAATCAATGAAATATTCTTACTATGAGCAATTTCAAATTGGAAACTATGAACTGTTAATGTGTAATGAGTTTTTTTGAATCAATTGAATATATGTTTCAGTGAGCTATACTTATGAATTCAAAAATGATTTCTATACCACTCTTTTAAAGATCAATGAATTAATGAAAATGTTTTGAAATTGAGCATTACTGTTAAATCAACATTATTCAAGTCATATTTATATTTCAAAATTGGTTGGGATGATTTTCAAAGCAAATCAGAATGTTTTCTGATTTTTGTATCAGTCCCGAGCCGACTCGAGAGTTTCCGAGTCGACTCCTGTGTTATCTGATTTTTAATGTTGTCTCGAGTCGACACTTGAGTTTTCAAGAGTCGACCCCTGAACCTTCTCGAGCCGACTCATGACTGTGCGAGCCGACTCGACTCAGACGGCAGAAAGACTCATTTTTGAGTGCCTCTCGAGTCGACTCCCAGCTCTTCGCGAGTCGACCCTGAAAGTCAAGAGTCGACTCCCAGATTTTCGCGAGTCGACCCCTGAAGACTCACTTTTTGGTGCGTTTCTGGATTCGCGTGTTCGAGCCGACTCGCACAGTACTCGAGCCGACTCCGGAATCTGGGCGATAATTTTTGAGTTGACACATCAGCACCAACGGTAATATTTTGAATCAACGGCTATATTTTACTGTGTCTAACGGCTATATCTTTTCAGGATCTATAAATAGAAGAGCCAGATTCAAATAGAAAGAGAGGATTGAAAAAGAAAAGAGAATAGAAGAGCAAGAGAGAAAAATAGAGAGAGCCTATTGAATATCAGAAAAAAGGGAAAACTGAGAGTATTGTAGAATCATTTGATTCAAGGAGAGATTCAATCTTTGCATTTGAGAGAGAGATTCGTGTGCATCATTTAATCGACTCTCAAAGCTCAAGAGGAAGGCAAAAAGCAATCCAACGTGCAAAATCTTCAGCCATTCCAAGTTCAAAAAGAGGCAACACATTCTCCAAAGCTTTTCAACGATTGAGGAATCTTGCTGAGGCATCGATTCAACTTTTCAAGGAGAAAAGGGAGAAAGCCATCGCTGCAATCATCCGGAAAACCATCAGGCGTTTCTAACCCTAGTTTTTATTTATTCTTAAATTTGTATATCTGCTCAAGAAGGAGCATTTTGTTACAAATACTTTGATTTCACTTGGTTACTGGTTCAATCAGTGGATTGAATCAGTGGAGGTAGGTTTACCTCGTTACAAGCCGGAGTGCTTGTGTTGGGTTCGTTGTGATCCCGTGAAAACAACGAGTTAGGTTTGTTGTTAGCCCGCAAAACAACGTGTAGGGTTTTGTGCTGGTAAGCCCGCAAAACCAGCTGGGTTCGTTGTGATCCCGGTGAAAACAACAAGTTTGAGTTGTGATCTTGTAAAACAACTCAGCTGTAATCGGTGTGATTATAGTGGACCCAAGTGATCCTTGGGAGTGGATGTAGGTGTTGGATACACCGAACCACTATAAAACTTTTGTGTTTGCCGTGTTCATTTTCTCTCACTCTATCTCTCTTAATTGCTTGGATATTGTTTTAGTTAATCTCTCTTGCATATTTGCTAATAATCATTAAAGTTAAAAAGGACTTAAATTTTTAAGAACCCAATTCACCCCCCCCTCTTGGGTTGCCATCTGGGCCAACAATTGGTATCAGAGCATAGTGCTCATTTAGAGTTTGATCTCACGATCAAGAGCTAAAGGTCATTATGGCAACACAAAGTGGTTCTTGTTTTGCTGAAGGTCATTCTACGAATAGACCTCCTCTTTTTAATGGAACCAACTATTCATATTGGAAAGCTAGAATGAGGATATTCATTCAAGCTTCTGATTATGAATTGTGGGGAGTAATTAAATGGACCTAGTACACCCACACACCTTATTGATGGCACTATTGTTCCAAAGCCCGAAAGGGATTGGAATGATAATGATAGGAGAATGGCTCAACTTAATGCCAAAGCCATTAATATCTTATATTGTTCCTTAGATTCAAATGAATTCAACCGCATCTCTACTTGTAATTCCGCTAAAGAAATATGGGATAGGTTGGAAATTACACATGAAGGAACAAACCAAGTAAAAGAATCAAAGATAAATATTTTGGTTCATAAATATGAATTGTTCACAATGGAACAAGCTGAAACCATCACATGCATGTTCACTAGATTCACCGATATTGTGAATGGTTTGAAAAGTCTAGGAAAAGTTTATACTAATGCTGATCTTGTTCGCAAAATACTCAGGTCATTGCCAAGATCGTGGGAAGCAAAAGTCACAGCAATCCAAGAAGCCAAAGACCTCAATGCACTACCCTTAGAGGAGCTTCTAGGATCTCTCATGACCCACGAATTGACAATGAGGCAGCATATTGAGGAGGAAACTAAAAAGAAGAAAACCATTGCTCTAAAGGCTGCAAAAGAAGTGGAAGAGAGCAGCAGTGATGATAGTGATGAAGATGATGATGAAACTGCTCTCTTGGCCAAGAAATTCAGAAGATTTATGAGAAAAAGGCCCTTCCACAAAAAGAAATTTGGAGCAAGAAATGAAGGAGAAAGGATAAGAAAAAGGACAAGGAGAAAGAAAAAGAAAAAGAGCCCTTAATATGTTATGAGTGCAAAAAGCCAGGGCACTTTAAATATGATTGTCCTTTGCTGAAAAAGGCCTACAAGAAAAAGAAGAAAGCATATGGCAACATGGTCTGATGAGTCTTCTTCATCGGAAGAAGAAGAGCAAAAGGAAGTTGCCAACATCTGCTTCATGGCCAACGACGACGACTGCGACAATGAGGTAAGTTCTGAAACTCAAATGATGATTTTACTTTTGATGAAATGTTTGAGGCTTTTAATGAACTTATGATAGATTTTAAATTGTTGAAAAAGAAATTTAAATCTGTGAAAAATGATAACATTAGTTTAGCTAAAAGTAAAAATGAATTAGCTTTAGAAGTTAAGAAACTTAACTAATGAAAAGAAGAAGAACTTAAGAAAGAAAATGATTTGCTTAAGAAAGATGCTAAAAAATAAAGGACATTGTTGAGAAATTCACTTTAAGCTCAACTAAATTAAACATGATTCTAGATAGTCAAAAGGCTGTTTTTGACAAAGCTGGGTTAGGGTATAACACTTTAAGAAAACAAAAATCATTAAAGAATATTTTTAAAAGCCAACCAAAGTAATATAACTTGTTTTAAATGTAATGAAAAAGGACAAATCCTTTGAATGCAAAACCTTAATGAACAACAAGAAATTAAAAATAAAAGCTAAGAAAATATGGGTTCCGAAAGGAACAATTTTTGTGTCTACTAACCATGAAGGACCCAAGAAAGCTTGGGTACCTAAACATAAAGTTTGATTATGTTGCAGGAATGTCTTGTAGCCAAAAGATCAAAGAAAAAGTGGTATCTTGATAGCGGCTGCTCAAGACATATGACGGGTGACAAAGAGGAATTCATCACCCTAGAAGAAAAGAAAGGTGGAGTTGTGACATTTGGCGATAACGGTAAAGGTCAAATTTTGGGCCTTGGTAAAGTTCGCATAACTCCATCCATATCTATTGAAAATGTACTTTATGTTAATGGTTTAAAGCATAATTTAATTAGTATAAGTCAATTATGTGATAAAACTTTAATGTTAGATTCAAATCTTCTATTTGCACTGTAACTAATTCTATTGATGATAGCATTGTTTTTACTGGTTATAGATTTGGCAATGTATACTTAGTTGACTTAGACAAAACTTCTGAGAGTAGTCATTGCCTAATTGCTGATAATGCTAACATTAATGATATTAGTTGGTTGTGGCATCGTAGATTAGGTCATGCAAGCACACACCTTATTTCAAAACTAATTAAAATGGATTTAGTCAAAGGTTTACCTAAATTAGATTTTGAAAATAATAAAATCTGTGATGCATGTCAATTTGGAAAACAAACTAGAAGTTCTTTAAATCTAAAAACATTGTTTCAACTTCTAGGGGACTAGAGCTACTTCACATGGACCTATTTGGACCAACTAGAACCACAAGTCTAGGAGGAAAGAAATATGGTCTAGTGATTGTAGATGATTACTCTAGATATACTTGGGTAATGTTTTTAGCTCACAAAGATGAGACTTTCTCGATGTTCCTGAAATTCTTCAAGAAAGTCACAAATGAGAAAAACACTACTATAGTATCTCTAAGAAGTGATCATGGAACAGAATTTGAAAATCACTTATTTGAAAATTTCTGCACTGAAAATGGAATTAATCATAATTTTTCAGCCCCTAGGACTCCACAACAAAACGGTGTAGTTGAAAGAAAGAATAGAACTTTAGAAGACATGGCCCGTACCATGCTATGTGAAAGCAACTTACCAAAGTATTTTTGGGCGGAAGCAATTAACACAGCATGTTACATATTAAATAGAGCTTTAATAAGACCAATATTAAAGAAAACACCTTATGAATTATGGAATGAAAGAAAACCAAATATAAAATACTTTCATGCATTTGGATGTAAATGCTTCATTCATAATAATGGTAAAAACAACTTAGGAAAATTTGATGCTAAATCAGATGAAGGAATTTTTCTAGGTTATTCAACAACTAGTAAGGCATATAGAATCTTTAACAAGAAAACCTTAATAGTAGAAGAATCCATTCATGTAGTATTCGATGAATCTTTAGCTACTGGATCTGAAAAGATTAATGATGAGGAAGATACAAACATAATTGAAAAAGATCTTGAAAAACTTAATATTGAAGTATCTTCTGATCATGAACAACAGGCTAAAGATAATGATTCACATAAGGATGATGATGTTAATAATGATCATAATGATGTAGATCTTCCAAGAGACTGGAGATATGCTTATAGTCATCCTAAGGAATTGATTATAGGTGATCCATCTCAAGGAATAAGAACTAGATCATACATGAGAAATATTAGTAATCATCTTGCATTTGTCTCACAAATAGAACCTAAAACTATAGAAGAAGCTGAAAAAGATAATAATTGGATGTTAGCTATGCAAGAAGAACTTAATCAATTCACTAGAAATAATGTTTGGACTTTAGTGGAAAGACCTAAAAACCATTCAATATAGGAACTAAATGGGTTTTTAGAAATAAGTTAGATGAAAATGGCATAGTAATTAGAAACAAAGCTAGATTGGTTGCTAAAGGATATAGTCAAGAAGAAGGTATTGATTTTGATGAAACCTTTGCACCTGTAGCTAGACTAGAAGCCATTAGACTTTTACTTGCATTTGCATGTCATATGAACATTAACCTATTTCAAATGGATGTAAAAAGCGCATTTTTAAATGGACTTATTAATGAAGAAGTTTATGTAGAACAACCACCAGGTTTTGAAGATCACGAGTTTTCAAATCACGTTTTTAAATTGCACAAAGCTTTATATGGTTTGAAACAAGCACCTAGAGCTTGGTATGATAGGTTAAGTAAATTTCTAATAGAAAATGATTTTACAAGAGGAAATGTTGATAAAACTTTGTTTTTAAAAAGAAAAGGTAAAGATTTACTTGTAGTACAAATATACGTAGATGACATTATTTTTGGTGCTACTAACGAATCTCTTTGTCAAGAATTTGCAAAGTTGATGCAGGGAGAATTCGAGATGAGCATGATGGGAGAACTCAACTTCTTCCTTGGACTCCAGATCAAACAATGTAAGGAGGGAATCTTTATCAACCAAACCAAGTACACAAGAGAACTACTCAAAAAGTTTGGTATGGAAACAATGAAACCCCTTGGAACACCAATGAGTCCTTCATGCAAGCTAGACAAAGACGAAGAAGGTAAGAAGGTTGATCAGAAGTATTATCGAGGTATTATCGGATCCCTTCTCTATTTAACAGCAAGTAGACCAGATATAATGTTTGCAGTATGTTTGTGTGCTAGATTTCAAGCTGAACCTAAAGAATCACATTTAATAGCTGTTAAAAGAATTTTAAGATATCTAAATGGCACAAAAATGTAGGTTTATGGTATTCTAGAGACTCCACATTAAACCTAATTGCATATTCAGATTCTGATTATGCCGGATGTAAAATTGATAGAAAAAGCACAAGTGGTGCATGCCATTTCTTAGGCAGTAACTTAATCACATGGTTTAGCAAAAAGCAAAATTCAGTTGCATTATCAACTACTGAAGCTGAATATGTAGCAGCTGGAAGTTGCTGTGCGCAAATCCTATGGATTAAGCGACAACTTGAAGACTATGGTATCAAACTTAATAAGACACCCATAAAATGTGATAATACTAGCGCAATCAATTTAACGAAAAATCCAATTCAACACTCAAGGACAAAACACATAGAAATTAGATATCATTTTATAAGAGAACATGTAGCTAATGATGAAATTTGTTTAGATTATGTAAACACTGAAGAACAATTAGCTGACATCTTTACAAAACCCCTAAGTGAAGAAAGGTTTGAATATCTTAGAGGAGAATTAGGAATTTGTAATCCTTTTGAATAAATTTTGAAATACTTAAGGAAATGCATCTAGAATTCTTTCAATTCCTCAAAATCTTAAGGAAATATTATCTAGAATTCATATCAAAATGATTTATCAAGACTCAATGATTATGAATCATACTCAAAATCAAATCCGGAATCATTTCAAACATTCAGAAAATTTTCAATCTTTTTTGTTCTGAAATGGTCTCCGAGCCGACTCGGTGTGTACCGGAGTCGACTCGAGTTTCTCTGAAACTTGGGAGCCGACTCCTGGTCGAGTCGACTCGAGTTCGTGATTAGGCGAGCCGACTCGAGGTTATGCGCGAGTCGACTCGACGTGGTCCCAGGTTGATTATCTAGGGCACGAGTCGACCCGACGGTCATTCCTATCATTTCTAATCTTTCGTTCTCTCTACAAAAATCTCCCAAACCCTCCAAATCTTCCAAATACTTCCGATTAATCACTCCACTCATATCTATGGCACCCAAAACCCGTGGAGCTAGCAGTAGAGCGCCGGGATGAAGAGAAAGAGAACCGTGCGACGACCCGTCCGCGAGCCGTCCGTGGATTCTACGTCTTCTTCCTCCAGTGATTCTCCTGCTCCAGCTTCCAACCCTCAGGTAGACCTCTTTGCTAGTAGAGTTGTGACAACGGGAGGAAGGTCGATTTTGAGCTTTTTGAAAATGAGGGATTCATTATAGGAAGACAGTTATTAGAAATGGGACTTGAGAAAATTTGTTCATTGGATTGTCCTACTTATCCAGCTTTGGTAAAAGAATTTTATAAGAATTTGACTAGAGGAGACAATGGGTTAGTAAGCATAGTGAGAGGCATAGGTCTAAACATTACTGACACCATCTTATCTAGACTTTTAGACCTACCATTGTCTGGACCATGCACATTTGCCCAGAGGATAGGTCTCCTGCTCTCACGACTTTTGACAGGACTTTGAAGGATTTGAGGAAGTTCTTGCAAGTCAACTGCCATTGGAACTAAGGCTTTTACATAATATCTGCAGTAGGGTTTTATTTCCCAAGACTGGCAGGTTTGACTATGTTTCAGAGAGGGACATTTTTATTATGGATGCTATAGTATCAGGAAAGCCTTTTAATCTGCCTAGAATGATTTTATGGTATATGGCTGATTGTGGAAGTAAAAGGAAATCATGTCTTCCCTATGGTATGATCTTGACTCAGTTGTTCAGGAGCCAAGGGATTATGTTTAGTGACAGTGAGCCCAAGAAGGAATTGAGACACACAGACTATTATACCTTGGCCACTATCAACAGAATGGGATTTATCAAAAGGAATGGAATTTGGGAAAGGAAGAACAGTTTAGAGGATAGAGCTGAGGCACCTAGACATTCATCTCCAGAGCCACCTCAGACTTCATTCATACCAGACCCAGTTCCAGCTCCATCAGATATTCCAGTTCCTGCTTCTGCATCTACATCTGCTCCAGTTCAGACCTCTGCTTCTACATCTGTCAGTTTTTCAGACACTCAGTTAGAGCAGCTTAGGTCTCTATTCAAATCAGAGTTAATTGAGCATGAGACTAGATTGAAGACTGAATTTGATGAAAAATTTATGAATTGAAGGAAGCACTTTATTCTATTAGTGATCGAGTATCTTCTATTGAAGCCAATGTTAGCTCATCCACCTCCTCTCTAAATGAAGATTTGAAGAATATATTTGAAGAATTGAAGGATATTTGTGGAGATGGTGAGACTTATGCAAATGTAATGCAGAGCTTCAAGACAAAATTTCAAGTGCATGCAAGTTTGTTGATGAAAAACTAAAAGATTATGTCAAGATTCAATGTGAAGGAATGCATAGGATTATAGAACACTTAACTAGAATTACTAGGCAACATTTTGATTTCTCTTTATGTATTTGAGTTTGATGTAATGAATGTGAAATTTGCAGTTATGTAATTTGCAGTTATTTGTAGTAATTGAACTTTGATGTAATGCTTTTTGATGTTAATGAAATTCAGTTCATTTCAATGTTGTGTACATTTGAGATATGATGTTTAATATTAAATAAGTTGAAATATACCTTGAATACATTAATGTATTTCTTAACCTTTTTGTTGATTACAAAAAAGGGGGAGAAATATTTAAATCGTATATGCTTTCAATTTGATTCAAGTTTGTTAAGTTTCTTTAAGAGGAAGAAATCATTAAAAGGGAGAAAATGTATTTAATCGTATATGCAATTTAAGACTCTGAAAGGGGGAGAGAAAATTTTGAATATTATTAAGGGGAAGAGATAACTTAAGTATCATTTGCTCAAAGCTTAAAATTTAAAATTTTGAATGAATTATAAAATTGAGTTTCATAGGGGGAGCTACCTCATTGAGGGGGAGCCTTTCCATGAACATAAATTTTGATTATAGAATCACAAATTTTTTTCAAGTTTAACTCGCATATACTTAATGTTTTTGTCATCATCAAAAAGGGGGAGATTGTTGAGAAATTATTGAAACATAATTGCCCCAACTTATTGATTTTGATGATTTCCAAAAGACATTACTTTACTTTCTAAAAGGCTATGAACATGTTAAGTCAATCAATGAAATATTCTTACTATGAGCAATTTCAAATTGGAAACTATGAACTGTTAATGTGTAATGAGTTTTTGAATCAATTGAATATATGTTTCAGTGAGCTATACTTATGAATTCAAAAATGATTTCTATACCACTCTTTTAAAGATCAATGAATTAATGAAAATGTTTTGAAATTGAGCATTACTGTTAAATCAACATTATTCAAGTCATATTTATATTTCAAAATTGGTTGGGATGATTTTCAAAGCAAATCAGAATGTTTTCTGATTTTTGTATCAGTCCCGAGCCGACTCGAGAGTTTCCGAGTCGACTCCTGTGTTATCTGATTTTTAATGTTGTCTCGAGTCGACACTTGAGTTTTCAAGAGTCGACCCCTGAACCTTCTCGAGCCGACTCATGACTGTGCGAGCCGACTCGACTCAGACGGCAGAAAGACTCATTTTTGAGTGCCTCTCGAGTCGACTCCCAGCTCTTCGCGAGTCGACCCCTGAAAGTCAAGAGTCGACTCCCAGCTTTTCGCGAGTCGACCCCTGAAGATCACTTTTTGGTGCGTTTCTGGATTCGCGTGTTCGAGCCGACTCGCACAGTACTCGAGCCGACTCCCGGAATCTGGGCGATAATTTTTGAGTTGACACATCAGCACCAACGGTAATATTTTGAATCAACGGCTATATTTTACTGTGTCTAACGGCTATATCTTTTCAGGATCTATAAATAGAAGAGCCAGATTCAAATAGAAAGAGAGATTGAAAAAGAAAAGAGAATAGAAGAGCAAGAGAGAAAAATAGAGAGAGCCTATTGAATATCAGAAAAAAGGGAAAACTGAGAGTATTGTAGAATCATTTGATTCAAGGAGAGATTCAATCTTTGCATTTGAGAGAGAGATTCGTGTGCATCATTTAATCGACTCTCAAAGCTCAAGAGGAAGGCAAAAAGCAATCCAACGTGCAAAATCTTCAGCCATTCCAAGTTCAAAAAGAGGCAACACATTCTCCAAAGCTTTTCAACGATTGAGGAATCTTGCTGAGGCATCGATTCAACTTTTCAAGGAGAAAAGGGAGAAAGCCATCGCTGCAATCATCCGGAAAACCATCAGGCGTTTCTAACCCTAGTTTTTATTTATTCTTAAATTTGTATATCTGCTCAAGAAGGAGCATTTTGTTACAAATACTTTGATTTCACTTGGTTACTGGTTCAATCAGTGGATTGAATCAGTGGAGGTAGGTTTACCTCGTTACAAGCCGGAGTGCTTGTGTTGGGTTCGTTGTGATCCCGTGAAAACAACGAGTTAGGTTTGTTGTTAGCCCGCAAAACAACGTGTAGGGTTTTGTGCTGGTAAGCCCGCAAAACCAGCTGGGTTCGTTGTGATCCCGGTGAAAACAACAAGTTAGAGTTGTGATCTTGTAAAACAACTCAGCTGTAATCGGTGTGATTATAGTGGACCCAAGTGATCCTTGGGAGTGGATGTAGGTGTTGGATACACCGAACCACTATAAAACTTTTGTGTTTGCCGTGTTCATTTTCTCTCACTCTATATCTCTTAATTGCTTGGATATTGTTTTAAGTTAATCTCTCTTGCATATATTGATAATACATCTATTGAAGTTAAAAAGGACTTAAATTTTTAAGAACCCAATTCACCCCCCCCCCCTCTTGGGTTGCCATCTGGGCCAACAAACCTATCTCTAGCAATTGACATGGAGCAAACATCTATTATGTGAAAGATGGGTCTTGATGTATTTAAAATTTATTCACATTCAAAAAACAATTTGATGGTGATACCTAGGTAATACATATATGAAATTTAGTATGTAAATGAAAATGAAGAGTAATATTTTATGCATACTTTGAACTCTCAAGTCTCAAGGAAAGATAATATGAGATTAATGCAAATTTTAAATCAAGCGAACACAGTTTTTTAAGGCTAGGAAATAAATAATGAACCAATTGTGCACCTACTTTTCATCATATTCCTTCATGTGAATTTTTGGTGGGCATAGGTAGTCTTCAACCAATTTATCTTGGCTATTGTTGAATATTAGTTCTTTTACTCTTTTATGTCTTTTAGCATATCTCAGACTTATTGTTTTGTGACCAAGTATGTAGGATAATGTTTTAATAGATTTATATTTTGTAGCAAGACAAAAAGATTCTCTAAAATTCCTTTTATCTATTTTTCTAAAATTTTGAATCTTTAGATTATTTTTTTAGGCTTAATTTTGTACCATTATTAATTATCATGAGATTTCACTAGATTTTCATTCTATATTTGCGCTTCACTAGGATTCAGGAATCCTTGTTTCTCAACTTTCCTTATATATACAAATATAAAGATATATAAATATGATATAATAGTGAGCATCGATCATCTAAAAATCATGACCTCCATGGAGAAAAATTCTTCAAAGCTTCCTCGCTCTGTTGAGGATGAAAGAGTTGGATCCTATGAGCATCCTGACTCTGATGAGTATGAAAGGACTCATATGAAGGAGCAAGAGAAGGTGATTTTAATTTTTCTAAAATTATTATTCTTTCATTATTTTAACTAAAATTGTCAGTCTTTTATTTTTATCTTTAGTCTAATCCATACTCTTTTATGAGAAGATTTTTGGTTGGTAAGAGCTTTTTTAAAGGGGATCCATAATAAGGTGTCCCATTGGAGATGTTTGAGGTCCTTAGGCACCTATGCTACCAACCATCATGCCACAATGATAGGAAAAAATTCCAAGGTGTATGGTTATGCAGGTCCGACAATGGCCACTCGTCTGTAATGCACTTGAGGCATGCAAATGTGCATGCAAATAGTTTCTTTTGATCTAATAAATTTTGCCCATCTCTCTATGGGTCAAAGGAATAGTCTTTGTACATCGCTCCCGATGCAGGATGGCCTGCACCGGGCATGATGATTCTCCTCGGCATCTTGCACCAAGCACTTTGATTCTCCCATACGTAGGCCTGCATCGAGGGACCCGCCCATGGGTCCTGCATCACTGATACAGGAGTCCGTGCATAGGCAAATACCGCGCCCAATGCAGGCCATCCTGTACCAAGGCAGTGTACAAAGACTTTTCCATGGATCAAATCATATGGGCCTAGCTACTTTCTCAAAATGTCCATTTTATTGTACATAATGGTTCTTGCTGATTATGTGGTAAGCAGCATAAAAAGGATTATTGCATATGTTTGTGCATTGCATTGCCCCTTGTTACATTATTTAGGGAAACATGTACTTTTTTTTTCTTTCTTTCTGCTTCCTTTTCTTTCTTTGCCTTTTTCTTTTCTGAACTAAAGGGAGAGAAATTAAGAACTTATTCAAGATTATGATAGTTTTCTAAAATTAAAAGAAAAAATAGACCTATAATTAGTTAGAAATTATTCCATCTGATTTACACCACCTATGAAAAAAAATTTCATCGTAGGAATTCATTTGAGCAATTTTTTGTGACATTTCTAATCTTGCCAATTATTAAGCACGTGGCATCCTTTCTATATATTTTTTCTAATCTTGATAATTATTAAGTATGTTTACTTTCTACATATATTTTTTTATCAAAATATTCATCTATTCTATGAAAATAATTTTTTATAAGTTGAGATATTAGTCATTCTCAGAAGTGGATGATAATATATCACTAGTTCGTCCAAGAAGGAATGAAATGAAATTTTAAAAAGTTAGAAAATTTTAAAGACTTGGTTGATATATAGGAACTAGCATTGAGATATCATTGGAATAGTCAAACAATGTTGGGCTATTATTTCTTTAAGCATTTGTTTTGATGTTTATTAATTGGAAAGGGAATTCCACATCCTAAAAGATGATCAAATGACCAAGGAAAAGACTTGCTGCACTACCCTTTGATGCATCAAGAGCGTACCGAATGTGTGGATTGGCTGCGCATGCATGCCGCTGTGCGTGCCGAGGCCTAATGGGCCTTGTCGCATATTGCATGCACGGCGGCATGCACGGGTGGTCAATCCACATGCCCAATGCATGCTTGCTGCACCAAAGGGCGGTGCAGCCAAATTTTTTCAATAACCAAACCACTAAAGCCCATTTTGCTCAGAAAACATACAATGGGCTTATGCGAAGTATCCCATCACATTACTTGGTCGCCACATGGAATCTCTTCACCTCTTCCATAGGATTACTTGATTGACTCAAGTCAATACCTCTCTTTTACTAGAGTTATTATTTATTCAATAACAAACCCTTAAGCTAGGAGATTATGTATATCCAACGATTGGATTCAAGCGTCGATAAAAGCATTATGGTCATCAAAATATCAAATTACCCTTATTTCATCTTTGTTGAAATGAGATGAGATTGTTACCTAGTGTGTATGCCTCCTAAATAGATGATAATTTCATTAATTCTCCTTTCCTTTTTAATGTATGAGGTTTTAGTATATTTAGTATATTTTTATATCTTCTCAAACTATTTGGAACTTAAGCAACTCATGATATAATTTTAGTCAACTCTTTGTTTTTGGTATAAGTGAACTCTTTTCTAAATGAAACCAGTACCTATCTCTTGATTAAATTATATGATATGTAATTGGCTCACTTACTAATTTCTGTATTGGCTTTTGATATATAACAACTGGCAGATAAAGGAACTCGTAGAAAGGAGAATTAACGCACAGAATCTCTATATGGACCTGATGGTAGAGAGAGCCGTTCAAGCAGCTCGTCAAGAATATAAAGTAACAAATGAAGAAGACAGACGCCAACCAAAACAAGGGAAGTAGTATTGGTGAATCCTATGGTTATGGCTACAAAAAGCTTTGTATCGTTCTCAAGAACTGTATGCTTTTAATGTAGCTTTCATCATTTTCAAATAAAATAATAATATGATTAAGTATGACATCAGTTGGTCCAACATATTCTCTTTGAATTTGACTATGGAATACAAGATTGTTGACCTACATATTATGAGGTATCCTGTTTTCAAAAATGGAGAAATAATTGGTGAAAAGATCAAACAAGTTTGATGGATGCAATAATACAAAATCTCATTTAAAAAAGCTAGTCAAAAGATATCATTTGAGCTCATTGATCTTGTATAAATACTTGCGGTTTTTCTATCGTATCATTGATATGGGATTAAACACAGTACTCTCGTTTAAGCCTCGATATTTTTGATAGATTATGGATCCAAATCCAAATTCGATCACAATCGCAATCACAATCATAATCACAACCACATTCACAAATGTTGTGGTTAACTCCTAGTTAATTTTAAAAGAGACTATGTACAATATTCTTTAATCCATATGAACTGTGAGTCAAATTCATTTCGATCCATTTATAATAATACAAGACCTCACCTTAAGAAAAGTTAATCAAAAGATATTGTTTGAGTTCCTTAACATATTTATCCAGTATCTTAGATTTTTTTCTATGCATAATCAATGCAAAACTAAACAAATGTCAATTGCATTCCTTACAAAGCATTCCATAAATTTATTTTGATAGAAAGAGAGTATAGGTTCTAAGGTGGCCCTCACAGAGTGAGGAGGATGAATCAACTGCAGCAAGGCAACATGATGAAGTTGTCTTTATGTCCCCACAGCATAGGGACTGATTTGAGCATCTCCTTTACAAAGAACTCCACAAAGAAGTCCATACCTTTATGTAACACAGAAACAATGGTGGTCTTTTTTCTTCAAAAAACTCTAAAATTTCACTCCAAAATGTGCTAGAGCATGGCAGTGACAAGCTGATTCCAAGCTCTTCTAACCATGCGTTTATTTTCTTTTTCCTCCACGTGGTTCATAATTTTAGTAGAATGGATGGTGGACTTCTAAAATTCAGGTGCTGACTCAAAGCATACCAAATGGTTTTTTCCTAGAAGCGTTTGAGAAATAAATGGTTTGTTGTTTCCTCACTTGCTCCGCCCATGGGGCAACAATTGCACATTACCCTTTCTTTGTTGGTACCTTCCTGGAATGCAGTCTATTCTTAAGTGCAAACTACGGGAAGACTTATGTTTTAATGGAATTGTTGCCTGCAATACAACCTAGTAGAAAGGCCTTCTTAGCCTTCAATGACTTAGGTAGTGTTTAATAAAAAATTATCTACTCCTGGATAAGTGTACAAGATAGAATTTACCCATGGGATAGCTAAGGATATAATCAACTTTTTTTAATGATAGTTTTTCCCTCAAGGGAGAGCTTGAGGAAAAACTAGTTATTCCCCCACTCCCTAGGGAATAAATTTAGGGGATAACCCATCGTTAAACATGGGTTATCTCCTCTAGTTAAATTTATTCTCAACTATCCTTCATATTTATTGTTGCGGGAACCAGGATCAGGCAGAGAATTTTTAATTCTCTGTGGATATCTGATTAGGTTTGTAGGATTTGATTCAGTTGAAAACTAGGTTTATTTTATTTTATTTTAATTTGAGTCCAATTTTATTTTTGTTTGGATATTTGAGTCCTGTCTTTTGAGTTGGTACTCGTTATTAGGGTTTGGGTCATATTGAGTCAGCTCATTTTGAGCTTGGGTCAATTTGAGTCATGTCCAGTCTAGTTGGTATTGTATTAAGTTCATTCAGCTTATAAAAGGAGACACCAGTATTAGAGCAGAAGACAAGACCATCACAGTCAAACAGAGTAGCTGCTAAATTCAGGTTGGCGCCTGTTGACCCTAGATTGATTTTGAAGCTTACAAAACAATTAAACAAAGACTAATTCTATTTGTTAAGCTTGATGCAAGGAAGTACAGATATTTTTCAATTAAGTCTTATCAAGCAAAAAATTGTAAGAGAGTATATTTCATTTTTATTTGATTCCTGGAAGCTATCTATTTGATTCTTTGTTGCCTTGGCCGTGTGATTTACCTTGGGAGTTAGCTAGTTAGCTAGCTTTTCCTTCTGTCTAGCTAGCTGGCACATCTAATAGCTAACTGATATGTTCTTCACTATGGCCCGGCCGAATGCTTCTTTATTTTTAGTTAGCTGGATAGCGAGCTAGTCTCTTCCTTGGTTAGCTGGTGTTCTATTTTAGCTAGCTATGTTCTTTGTTACTCTTGCTAGCCGAGCCATGTTTATTGTAAGTTAGCTGGTTAGCTAGCTTGGCTTCTTTGTAAGCTAGCTGGATGTCAATTTTAGTTAACTACTTATGCCTTATTCACTGTGCTGGTCGAATGCTTTGGGAATCAGTTAGCTGACTAGCTTACTTGTCCTCCCTCTTAGCTAGCTGGCTTCTTTTTTAGTTAACTATCTTTCACTGTTACTTTGCTTGGCCGAACGTCTATTTTATTTAGCTAACTAGTGAGCTAGCTGATGCTTCTCTTAGCTAGCTAGCATACCCTGTTAGTTAATTGCTTTGCCTTGATAGCTAACTGCTTTTCTTTGTTAGCTAACTATTTTTCATAGGTTCTCCAAGCCGTGCGTTTGCTATTCCTAGTTAGCTGGAGAGCTAACTACCACTTTCCAAGCTGTTTAAATTCATTCTCTAGTTAGCTGATGAGTTGACTACCTTTTTGGTTAGTTAGCTGGAGAGCTAACTACTCTTCTCTTGGACCGAGTGGAAGCTTCTCTTAGCTAGCTATGGAGATAGCTATCTTGGACGAACGGTTCCTTATTTGCCATGGTGCTTTGAGCTTAGTTAGCTGGAGAGCTAACTACTTATTGCTCAGTTAGCTAAAGAGCTAACTCTTCATCTCATTCTGTGACCAATTTCTTCTTCAGCCGAGAGCCCTTTATTTTTAGTTAGCTGGAGAGCTAACTAACTTGCTATGGCTTCTATGCACTTAATCGTTGGATGCTTGCGTAGTTGGCTGATGAGCTAACTACTTGTTGGATAGTTAGCTAAAGAGCTAACTAATGAGTTTTTGAAATAATTTTCTGGTCGTTTACTTTTTGGATAGTTAGCTAGAAAGCTAACTAGCTTTTGCCTAAGTTAGCTAAGAAGCTAACTACTTTTCACTGGGAAATCTTCTGGTCGTGAGCTCTTGTTTGTTAGTTAGCTAGATAGCTAACTACGATGGCTGAATTTTTTCCCTCTTGCCATATGATTTCAAAGTTAGCTAGCTGATTAGCTAGCTTGTGGATTTAGACTTCTTCCTGCCCGAGCATCTTCAAGATTGCCAACTACCTGGGATTTATTTTAGTCAGCTACCACTTATTATTTCTGGGCGTGCGCTCTCTCTCTCTCTCTCTTCTTTAATACATTGCTATTTTCAGCTATATTAAATTTTAATTTCTTGTGTTATGACAGAGTTCTTCCTTCCTCAAGTGGATTCAAGGCATTTAATGCTTAAGGGAAATAATCTCGATGATTATTTTTACTTCCCATTTTTCTTTCCACTTATTTCAAATGTATCTAACAGATATTTTTGTTGTTGGATTCTTATAAATAGATGGGATTAGAAGAACAAAATGACGAATCTGAAAGATAAAAATAAAAGAAAGAAATCCAAGAAAAAGAGCCTTTATTGCATATTTTTTGGAGTGTCAAAAAGCAAGTTGCTGTGCCTTGAAGTTGAAAGAATCTTGAAGATCATTCATTGCTAAAAGTCGTCCAGCACTCAAAGCATTCAAAACTTCAGCTACCTTGGAGCTTCTTCATTTATTGCTGAGGTTTTTCTACAAAAAGTTGTAAAGTATATCTTGATTATTTGCTCATTATAAGAGCTACTTGATTCTTATTTATTCTTAACTCTTATAAAAGGGTTAGTGTTAACCCTTGGTTCTTGTTGGCTTCCTTGTGCCATTAAACAAGAGGACTAGCTGGATAAAGCTAGGGGTTTGGCTGCCTTGTGCCGTATAAACAAGAAGGCTAGCTAGGGGTTTGTCTACCTTGTGCCGTATAAACAAGAGGGCTAGCCGGGGAAGGATAGAGGTTGTAATCGTTGTGATATGATTAGTGTGAAATTTTCAAAGGTTTTGGGGAGAGGACGTAGGTGCTAAGTTTGGCACCGAACCACTATAAACTCTCTTGTATTTGTAGTTGCTTGATTGTTTGCATTATTATTAGTTTATGCACCTCACTACACTGCTGCCAAAAAAATTTAAATTAGGGTTTAAGCACATATCTGTGCTATTAATTAGTTTTTTATAACCCAATTCACCCCCCTCTTGGGTTGCTACATCTGGGCAACAACGCCATACCTACATAAGAAGTCATATGCCAGCCACACACCTGCCATCCTCCAGCACAAGCATTCCATATGCCACCTAGCAGAGCAAGCAGGTCAACAAAATAAGCCTCAATCCCCCAAATCATGCAACCCTATTTGGAAGAATTCCAGCCCAAAGAAGCAGCAAAGGGATGCCCTTTATTGCCCATAAATTGCCTTTTTTGAAAGGGATTTGTATGGCATGAAGTTTTTTTTTTCATGTAATCTAATCCACACTTTAGAAAGAAAGTGGGCGCCTCTTTTCTTTTCATATCTGTATTTACTTGGGCCCTAAGTCTTTTGCTCTATAATAGAGACCCTCTTGTGTGAATTATGCATCTTTGAATTATTAATCAATCAATTCAGTTTTGAGTTATTGTGAGTTTTGTTATTTGGTTCTCTGGTGCTCTTGATTTTCTTCTCCTGTGCGTGCCAACATCCCAATCTCCAGAAGAAACCATGGCCACTGCCCTTGTTTTCCTCTAGTGGACGCCCAAAAGCTTCTTGACCGCCCCTCCTTCTTTCTTTCCTCTTTGCCTCTAATCTGACTTTTCTCTCTTATTCGTTAACCCTTGGATGGTGTTCTTGCAGGTCCCTCAGTAACCACGAATTTAGGATTCAAGGTGATCGCCATACAGGTCAGTGAATACTTAGCCGCAGATCCACTAGCTCGGAGCTTGGTCATCCAGGATGCATCCGCTAGGTAGAGCGACCCCTTCAGCATCTCGATCTTCTCATCCTATCAGGTATACCCTCTCTAATCTACTAGTAGCTTTATTATGGGAGAGCAAGCCCTACCGGGGCTTCTTAGCCTTGGCGGTCTTTCTTCTTTACTTTTTTGTGGAACTATTTCACATGCAGAGTTACTGTGAGTTTTTTCTGAATCCTTCTTAGGCTATTACCTCAGGGGATTGGGAGGTCTATGAGCAGCTATTATCCTCTCAAGTGCCCCTTTGCAAAGAGCTTCTATCGGAGGAGAATCTTTGGTATGCTGGTCTAGCCTCAGGTGATGGTAAGCGACTGTGTCCTTCCTTTTTCCCTCCCCCTTGTTTTTTTGACTAAACTCATGGCATGTGTAGATATGAGGATATCCACGGACGTCATTAAGAGGGCGGTTGAGAAGAGGAGGCGGACCATTGATGATGATGCTGGGAGGTCAGAGAAAAGGCCTCGTCTCTGATCTTTGGTCATCCTCCACATGGGCACCAGATAGCCCAAGAGGAGTCTGCTCTGCCGATCGATCTCACCATCGAGTCGGCCTAGGAGGAATCGAGGGGCAAAGTGGCCCCCTCAGCAATGGAACCGACCCCCTCAGAGATGGAGCCGGTCCCCTCAAAGATGGTACCGACCCCGAAAGAAGGCCCACCAATGGGGGAGCAGGTGGGTGAGGAGGCCCCGGCGATGATAGAGTCGGCGACGGAGGAGGCTGCCGCCTGAGGGGTCGAGCATGAGGAGGTACCGCCTATGTCCGAACCCACACCCATGACCTCTATGGAAGTCGGACATTCTGATGTGGACGAGATGGTGGCGATTCCATCACGGCCATCTTTGATGAACCACCGCTGTAAGGCATAGTGATTGTTGGCTTAGGCATGCCCAACAGAGTTTTGAGCGAAGCTCAACCGCCAATGGGCCATGGATGTTTTTGACGACACGCTCGTGGCTCTGCTCTGGGTAAGTATCTTTTTGTTCCTTCATGAGATTTTCCTACCACGATACATACTGACAAGAAGTATTTTCATGCAGATGGTGAACTCCATGTTTGCCACTCGAGACGTTGACCTCCGAGCCAACACGATCGTCACCCGCACCCGGCGGGACCTCTCTACCGCTCAAGCCTGAGCTGAGAAGGCTGAGGGCTAACTAGAGTTGACCTATGCCGAGAGGGAAAAGGAACTCCTAGCCGCCCAAGAGTCAGGTTGTGAGTGGGAGACCCAATTCGAGGAGGCAAAGTGCTAGGTGGCAATGGAGCTCGGGTGCGCCCGGGTCACCGAAGCAAAGTTGGGGAACATTGTGGCCAGGCTGGAGGTGCGTGACCTTCAGCTCCACACCGTCATCCTGCAAGTGAGGGCGGCCAAGGAGCAGGCCGTCGATGCCGAGATGATCGCTCGAATGGTTGACACCAAGGTGGCCGATGCCGAGGTGGATATGCGTGCGGCAATGGTGAAGGCATTGGAGATGGAAAAGGTGGTACAAGCTGCCGAGGAGAGGGCCACAGCGGCCGAGAGGAAGGCCACGGCGGCGATGGAGCACTACCAAGGCACTGCCAATTTTAAGGAGGAGCTTTGTACCCCTGGCACAAATCAGCCAGTAGTACCCCTGGCACAAGGCTTTGTACACCAATGCTTTGCCCCTTAGGTGGTCCCCACAAATGCCTTCATGAATCTTATGGAGGATATAGTTGGCATCTATAAGATCGACCCATTTGAGGAGAGAAGAGGAAAATGACCTTCGATATAGCCACCCGTCTAGCAACAGAAACTTGGAGGCTCTCCATTTGAGTAGCTTGGCCTTCTCATGATCAATAAGAAGGGTGTCATCGGTGAGGTAACAGATGTATGCATCCATCCATGTAGGTTCTTGGGTGACTGACAGAGCTTCTTCTATCCCATTGATGCTTGGGACCTTTAGGTGCTCCACGTAGGTTCTTCCCAGGGCTCCGTTCGCTAATGTGGCCAATCGGGACAAGGCGTCAGACCTAGAATTTTTTCCCCTGAGGATGTAGCTAATGCTAAAGTGCAAGAAGAACGAGGTCCGAGAAGAATGAGGTCTATGATTGGACCTTACTCAGGTATTAGGACATGGTGGGATCCTCGGCTTCATACTCTCCAGTGATCTGTCCAAAGATGAGCTCAGAGTCGATGAAGGCCCTGAGGAGCTTTACTTCAAGCTTCCTCTCGAGCTTTATTCCTGCCAGCAAGGCTTTATACTCGGCTTAATTATTAGTGGCTTTGAAAAGAAACAGGAGGGCGTGTTCCACCACCATCCCCTCCGAACTTGCGAGAATGAGGTCTGCTCCGCTCCCTTGAGAGTTTGAGGCACCGTATGCATGGAGAATCCAAGCCTCCCCCACTCCTTTGGGCTCAACATCCGAGGGTGCCATAGGGGCTCTTCTAGTGGCTCTCTAGTCCAAGAGCATTTGACCAGAAAGTCCACCAATACTTGAGACTTCATGACTGATCTTGGATGGAACAACAGGTCAAACTCCCCAAGCTTAACCGCTCACTTAGCCAGTCGACTGGAGGTGTCAGGATGGGACAATATCACCTTGAGAGGTTGATCCATGAGCACTATGATCGAATGAGCTTGGAAGTAAGGCCTGAGGTGCTGAGCAGAGACTATTAGTACGAAAATAATTTTTTTGTTTTGGAATACTTGGTCTCCATATCATGAAGTACTTTACTGGTATAGTAGATCGGCTTTTGTTCTCCGGCAAGATCCATTGGTGTAGGCACTAGGATCAGGCAGAGGATTCTTAATCCTCTATGGATATCTGATTAGGTTTGTAGGGTTTGATTCAGTTGAAAAACTAGGTTTTGTTTTTTAATTTTAATTTGGGTCCAATTTTATTTTTGTTTGGGCATTTGAGTCCTATCTTTTGAGTTAGCACTCTTTATTAGGGTTTGGGTCATATTGAGTCAGCTCATTATGAGCTTGGGCAATTTGAGTTCTGTCCAGTCCAGCTGGTCTTATATGTGTCCTATCCAGTCCAGTTGGTATTATATTAAGTTCATTCAGCTTACAAGAGGAGACACCAGTATTGGAGTAGAAGACAAGGTCATCATAGTCAAACAGAGCAGTGGATAAATTCAAGTTGGCACCACACCTACATAAGAAGTCACGTGCCAGCCACACACCTGCCACCCTCTAGCACAAGCATTCCACATGCCATCTAGCAGAGCAAGCAAGTCAACAGGATAAGCCTCAATTCCCCAATTTATCCAACCATGTTTGGAAGAATTCCAGCCCAAAGAAGCAGCAAAGGGATGCCCCTTATTGCTGCCCATAAATTGCCTTTTTGAAAGGGATTTGTATAGCATGAAGTTTTTTTTCCATGTAAACTAATCCACACTTCAGGAAGAAAGTGGGTGCTCCTTTTCTTTCCATATCTATATTTACTTGGGTCCTAAGTCTCTTGCTCTATAAAAGAGACCTTCTTGTATGAATTATGAATCTTTTAATTATTAATCAATAAATCCAGTTTTGAGTTATTGTGAGTTTTGTTATTTGGTTCTCTGGTGCTCTTGATTCCCTTCTCTTGCACATGCCAACATCCCAGTCTCTAGGAGAAACCTTGGCTACCACCCTTGTTTTCCTCTAGTGGACGCCCAAGAGCCTCTTGACTGCCCCTCCTTCTCTACTTTTTTCTTGCCTCTTTGCCTCTAATCTGACTTTTCTCTCTAGTTCTTTAACCTTTGGATGGTGTTCTTGCAGGTCCCTCAATAACCGCAAATCCAGGATTCAAGCTGATCGCCATCCAGGTCAGCAGATACTTAGCCGCAAATCCACGGGCTTGGGGCTTAGTCATCTAGGGCGCATCCGCCAGGCAGAGCGACCCCTTCAGCATCTCGATCTCCTCATTCTACTAGGTACATCCCCTTAATCTGCTAATAGCTTTATTATGGAAGAGCAAGCCCTATCGAGGCTTCTTAGCCTCAGCGATATTTCTTCTCAGATTTTCTATGGAACTATTTTGTGTGCTGAAAATTACTGTTAGTTTTTCTGAACCCCTCTTAGGCCCTTACTTCGGAAAACTAATCAACTAAAAATCATAAATCCTCTAAAATCTACTTGGATGCGATATCAGTCCTACATCAATTGGTATCAGAGCACAATTAGGGCATGATTTTCTTTCACATCCTTATCAGTATATCATCTGTTAATTGAATTGTTTATGCTTACATGCACATCAAAAAATTCCAAAATTTATTTTTCTGGATTCAGTATAATTGAAGGTATTTTTTTACTTTCTAAGTATTTAATTCGATCTGTAAATTAATTGCATGCCTGATTACTCATAGAGAATAGACTGCCCTATTTTTTTCTATATTCAGAATATCTGAATTGATCTGAAACTTTATACTGAAAATCCTAATAAACTTTGATCTGATTAATGCAATAATTTTTTGAATAATCTGCATTTTATCCACTATTTTTATGAAAATTTTTATGTTAATATTTGGTCTGAATAATTTTTGAAAATTTGTGCATCATTGTTATGTTCCATAGTCCTAAGAAATCTGAACTAATTCAAGATTTCTTGATTAAAACATATTAAATCTTAATTAAATCAAGAATTTTATTGCACATTCTGCACCAGACTTACCATCAGCACACCAAGTTTCAAAACTGAAATATACTCACTAAAAATATGAAAATTCATGAGATTTGCTGTTGTTTCTAGATTTCTAGATTAGGGTTTGCGTACCATTCATTTGCATTAAACTACTTTTAAGGGCTCTCATTGTTGTCAGATAAGTGAGGGATTGGGACCCCTTCCTTGGACCAAAACAATCACCCATGCATTCTAAACCCAAGCCTCTAATCTAAAAGTAAGTAGCAACTTAACTGATATTTTCCCTAGAGGGCTAGGGACACCAACAGTCAATCTAGTGTACTGGAGGATACTAGTACAACTGACTCTGGCGTGTGCTCTGAAACTGGTGTCTAGAAGAGGGATCAAATGTCAAACAACTTAAGCAGAGTATCGGGGTTACTCTAATTAGGCCCCTACAATTTGCAAAAAGAACCGTTCTCCCTCCCACATGTCCTAACTGGCCAATTGAAGAGTTACTGTTAGATTGGCTTGCATTAAGCCAAATCCTTTACTTTGGATGACTAGGTCTAGCATACCATAGTCCGAGTCAATTTGAGTATTGTGTGCTTGATTGTGTTTGCATGTACACTAGATCAGGAGCAACTTTTCGTCCGTCACCACCTCCATTACAGGCTGAACCCATGGCTAATCAAAACATTGAGGATCACTTGAGGATAATCACTGAACAACTAGCCCGAATGAACCAAGACATCAAGCAATCTGAGGCTAGATTACGATCCATGTTCGATCAAGTCGAAACTAGGTTAGGCATCCTAGAAGAAAACCGTAAGGGCCATACTAAATCTGATCATGAGACCCCACCTCATCCTAGGAGAGCCCATTAGCCTGACCTCTACATAAGGCCAAACCCTAGGGGACCTTCACACCATGATCCTCACTTTGAAGAAGGGCCTAGGAGACCACCTCGGCCTGATCCAGTCCTAGATGTCCCTCCTAGGAGACCCAATCATGAGGCAGTAGACCAAGAAGAAAGAACCCTTGGACGTGTCAGACTTGATACACCTACTTTCGATAGCTCTATGGACCCTAAGGACTACCTAGATTGGGAGGAAAAGATGGATCAACACTTTGACTGGTATGACATGTTTGAAGAGCATAAGTTTAGGTTTGCCAAACTCAAATTGGTATGACAGGCTAGGTTATACTGGGCCACTATAGAGCGAAGTCAAGCACTGGAGGATAGAGACCCTATAGTCATCTGGCTGCCATGAAGGCTAGACTTAGGTCCAATTATGTCCCCACATTGTATGACCAGAGCCTATTGGACCAGTGGTAGTGATTAGTTCAGGATAGCAAGACTATGAATGAGTACATTGCTAAATTTCAAGAGTATGCCATAAGGTGTAATATCATCCAGTCTGAGGAAGTCACCCTATCCAAGTTCAGGTATGGCCTGAGAGTAGATATTCAAAGATAACTCTACCTGAAAAGGGTACACGATCTAGAAGAAGCTTACCAGATTGCTAGGGATTATGAACGTTTTTAGAGAAGACCACCCTATCGTATACCAGAGGTTACCAAGAGCCCTAGCCCATATCCAGGATCTAGCCAGGCCTATCTTAATCATCCCAAGCCTACCCAGTACTTAGGCCCCTGGCCGCCAGACTTACCCGAGTCGACCCGACACTAGCCGACCCAGTACAAGCCGAACCGAGTTGAGTCGACTCCAGAATAGTACCCCTATACCCCAGAGAGAGGATAAGGGCAAATCTGTAGAGGTCTAGAGAATTCCCAACTCCCAGGTTGTATGCTTTAAGTGCAACAAACCATGACATATGATCAGTCAATGCCCAGTCAGATCTCTTCATATAGATGAGTTACCTAAGACTGAATCTGAGCCCATAGTTGAGCCTGAGGGAGAAGTCTATGAGGCTGATACCCATTTGATAGATGAGTATGATTGGGAGGAGGAAACATTTGAGTCTAAAAATCTACTAGAAGTGGTTAGATGTATCTTGACCCAGACCCAAACTAAGGACTAGAAAGATTGGCGTAGGACTAACATCCTACAAACTTTGTTAAGATAGGGGATAAGGTGCTCAAGATCATAGTGAATAGCGAGAGTTGCTTTAATGCCATCTCTGCCAATACAGTTAAGTCATTAGGATTGACCATAGTTCCCCATCCTAGTCCTTATAAGGTCTCATGGGTAGATGCCACCCCTATCCCAATCAAGTCCAGATGCCAAATCCTAATCAAATTGCAAAATTATGAGGAAAAGATCTGGTGCGATGTACTTCCTATGGGTGTCAGTAGTATTATATTAGGTCAACCTTGGCTTTACGATCACGATGCCACCTTGTTTGGTCGATCCAACATTTGCTCTTTTAAATACAATGGGAACAAGTATGTGATACATCCAGCTCCACCTAGGGACCCAATCAAGAAAGGATCTAGTAGCCTTAAGGATAGCAAGCAAAGAGTTAATCTGATTAAAGCTAAGGAATTAGAAAAGGATATCACTCAGGGTAACTCTATTTGGATGTTGACCACTAAAGAGATCCATGAATAAGTCCAAAAGGAACAAACCACAGAAGTAATTGAGACTCTAGAGGAGTTTAAGGATATCTTCCCTGAAGAGTTGCCTGATCAGTTACCACCCCTGGGAGACATCCAACACGCCATTGACCTGATCGCAGGATCCCCCCTTCCAAACCTTCCCCATTATAGGATGAACCCCACTGAGCATCAAGAATTACAGAAATAAGTGGGAGAATTACTTAGGAAAGGTTTCATTAGGGAGAGCTTAAGTCCTTGTACAGTCCTGCACTCTTAACCCCTAAGAAGGATGGTACCTGGAGAATGTGCGTGGACAGTAAGGCCATCAACAAAATCACTATCAAGTATAAGTTCCCTATCCCCAAACTAGATGACATGTTAGACATGATGACGGATGCCACTATCTTTTCCAAAATAGACCTTAAGAGTGGCTACCATCATGTTAGAATTAGACCAGGGGATGAGTGGAAGACTGCATTTAAGACTAGAGATGGTCTGTTTGAGTGGATCGTGATGCCTTTTGAGCTTTCAAACGCACCTAGCACATTCATGAGAATCATAACCCAGGTCCTAAAAGAGTACATAGGAAAATTCTTAGTGGTCTATTTTGATGATATTTTAATTTATAGCAAAACCAAAGAGGACCATCTTAACCATCTCATATTAGTCTATCAGACCCTTAGAGAGAACAGCCTTTATGCAAATCTTAAGAAGTGTGATTTCATGACGCATAGGGTTATCTTTCTAGGTTTTGTGATAACCCCAGAAGGTGTCTCAGTAGATCCTGAAAAGGTTAGGTCGATCATAGAGTAAACGGTACCCATGAATGTCCACGATGTCTGCAGCTTCCATGGACTAGCAACCTTTTATAGGAGATTCATTAGGAGATTTAGCACCATCGTCGCACCCATCACAGATTGTATTAGGAAGGATAATTTTGAGTGGACTAAGTCAGCTAATAAGGCCTTCCTAGAGCTTAAGGATAGGATGACTCATGTACCCATACTTAGACTTTCAGATTTTTCTAAGGTGTTTGAAGTTGCATGCGACATGTTGGGAGTAGGCATAGTTGGAGTGTTAAGCCAAGAAAATCATCCCATAGCTTTTTTAGTGAAAAACTAAATGAAGCTAAACTTAGATATTCTATCTATGATAAGGAATTCTATGCGGTAGTACAGGCCCTTAAGTATTGAAGACATTACTTACTGTCGTAGGAGTTTGTCTTATTTTCTGATCATAAGGCACTAGGATTCCTGAACTCCCAAAAGTAGCTTAATTCTAGATATGGAAAATGGGTTGAATACATCCAGGCATACACTTTTGTCCTGAAACACCATGTCGGGATAAAAAATAAGGTAGCCGATGCCCTGAGCCGTAAGTCTTTGTTGTTGAGTACTGTTAGCATCAAAGTTATAGGGTTCAACCATATAAAAGGTGAATATAAGACCCGCCCTGACTTTGATGAAATTCATAAGATCCTTCAGCTAGAACCATCCAGTACCAGTGGTGATTATACCATCCAAAATGGTTACCTTTTTAGGGGCAATAGACTTGTGTCCCTAGGACATTACTTAAAGAGTTCCTAGTCTGGAAAATGCATGCTGGGGGATTAGCTGGTCATTTTGAAAGAGATAAGACTATTCTAGTGATAGAGGACCAATTTTATTGGCCAGGATTAAAAGGCTCATTGCCCTAATAGTAGCCCGATGTTGAACTTGTGCTGTTGCAAAACAGCAGAAGCAGAACACCGGTCTATATACTCCTTTGCCAGTGTCTGATCATCCTTAGCAAGACCTCAATATAGACTTCATTCTAGGATTACCTAAGACCCAGAAAAGCATGACTCCATCTTTGTAATGGTCGATAGGTTCTCTAAGATGGCCCATTTCATCCCTTGTTCGCAAACCTTTGACACTTTTAGGGTAGCCCGACTATTCTTAGACAGTGTGGTCAAGCTCCATGGCCTACCCAAGACCATTATTTCTGATAGGGATGTTAGGTTCACCAGCTACTTTTGAAAAATGCTATGGCATCTGTTAAGGATCAAACTTAATTTTCGACAGCCTTTCACCTCCAAACAAATGGGTAAACTGAAGTGGTGAACGGTAGTCTAGAAAACCTTCTTAGGTGCCTTGTAGGTGAACACCTAGGAACGTGGGATCTATTGCTGTCTCGCGCAAAGTTCGCCTACAACAGCTTAGTGAATATGTCCACGGGCAAGAGTCCATTTGAGATAGTCCATGGGTACAAGCCTAATCATCCACTTGATTTAATTCCTTTACCCCTTCACACATGAGTCTCAAAGTCCGCACAAGCATTTACACAGCATATCAGAGACTTACATAAGGACATTAGCTAGAAAATAAATCTAAGTAATAAAACTTATAAAAGACTGGCTAACTCCCGAAGAAGAGCCAAAGAGTTCGGTGTAGGGGATTCTATCATGGTTAGGCTTTGGCCTGAACGGTTCCCGTTAGGGATCATTAAGAAACTTCACGCTCGATGAGCTAGCCCTTTAAAGTGATAGAGAAATGCCTATATACTAAATCTGCCCTGGGATTGGGGTATTAGCTCTACCTTCAATATTACAGACCTAGTAGAGTATAGGGAACTGGTAGCGATTCCTAGTGAGTACTTTGGACCTAGCCCTCCTTTCATGAGCGAACCTACCCAGGAGTATTCACCACCAATTTTACCTAAGCGAGGAGAGTGGATCGAGCATATCCTAGATGATCAAGCCATTACAACCCAAAACCACGGTTACCAATGCTACATGGTCCGATGGAAGGGTCGCCCCGAATCCGATTATTCATGGATTACTAAAGAGGACTTGCAATGCCTCGACCCAGATCTCCTAGAGAGCTACCAGAGCCAGAGTGACCCATACTCGATGGGGTCGAGTTTCTCCCACCTTGGTAGAATTGGTCCAGGCACCATGATCAGGTAGAGGATTCTTAATCCTCTATGGATATCTAATTAGGCTTGTAGGGTTTGATTCAGTTGGAAAACTAGGTTTAATTTATTTTATTTTAAATTGGGTCCAATTTTATTTATGTTTGGGCATTTGAGTCCTCTCTTTTGAGTTGGTTCTTGTTATTAGGGTTTGGGTCATATTGAGTCAGCTCATTATGAGCTTGGCTCAATTTGAGTTCTGTCCAATCCAGTTGGTCTTATATGTGTCTTGTCCAGTCCAGTTAGTATTGTATTAAGTTCATTCAGCTTACAAGAGAAGACATCAGTATTGAAGCAGAAGACAAGGTCATCACAGTCAAACAGAACATCTACTAAATTCAAGTTGGTGCCACACCTACATAAGAAGTCACATGCCAGCCACACACCTGCCACCCTCTAGCACAAGCATTCCACATGCCACCTAGTAGAGCAAGCAGGTCAACAAGATAAGCCTCAACCCCCAAATCATGCAACCCTATTTGGAAGAATTTCAGCCCAAAAAGGTAGGCATTCCACATGCCACCTAGAAGAGCAAGCAAGTCAACAGGATAAGCCTCAATTCCTCAATTCATGCAATCCTGTTTGGAAGAATTCTAGCCCAAAGAAGTAGCAAAGGGATGCCCCTTATTACTGCCCATAAATTGCCTTTTTGAAAGGAATTTGTATGGCATGAAGTTTTTTTTTTCATGTAATCTAATTCACACTTTAGGAAGAAAGTGGGCGCCCCTTTTTTTTCCTTATCTGTATTTACTTGGGCCCTAAGTCTCTTGCTCTATAAAAGAGACCTTCTTGTATGAATTATGGATCTTTTAATTATTAATCAATTAATCCAATTTTGAGTTATTGTGAGTTTTGTTATTTGGTTCTCTGGTGCTCTTGATTCCCTTCTCCTTCGTGTGCCAACATCCCAATCTCTAGGAGAAACCCTAGCCGCCGCCCTTGTTTTCCTCTGGTGGACGCCCAAGAGCCTCTTGGCTGCCCCTCCTTCTCTACTTCATCCTTACCTTTTTGCCTCTAATCTAACTTTTCTCTCTAGTTCTTTAACCATTAGATGATGTTCTTGCAGGTCCCTCAGTAACCACGAATCCAGGATTCAAAGTGATCGCCATCTAGGTCAGCGAATACTTAGCCATAGATCCATGGGCTCGGGGCTTGGTCATCCAGGACGCATCCGCCAAGTAGAGCGATCCCTTCAGCATCTCAATCTTCTCATCCTGCCAGGTACACCCCCTCTAATCTGCTAGTAGATTTATTATGGGAGAGCAAGCCCTATCGGGGCTTCTTAGCCTCGGCGGTCCTTCTTCTCATATTTCTATGGAACTATTTCGCGTGCTGAAAATTACTGTGAGTTTTTTGAACCCCTCTTAGGCCTTTACTTTGAAAAATTAATCAACTAAAAATCATAAATCCTCTAAAATTCACCTGTATGCGATATCAGTCCTACATCATCCACGCAGACGAGGACGGAGCTGACCGCCTTTGGGGAGGCGGCGAGATAGAGGAAGAGGTCCTCTCCTTTCATCGGCTTTGACAGCAGCAGCGAGATAGATAAAAACTCTTCCAATCCTTCGAAGGCCTTCTGACACTCTTTTGTCCACTCGAAGTCATTTATCTAAAGGAAGAAATTACCTCCAAGGCATGCACATTTTAAAATTTGGTAATAATTACCAATGCGGAAGCTTTAAGATTAAATAATAATCTTTCCAACATGCATCAAGACCATATGTTTGCCTTTTATTATAGGATTGTTTGATCTAAATTATGCATATAAATAAAATTATCAAGATTGTATCTTGATCTTCAAGATAAGAAGTCATATTGCTTGTCTTGAAGCCTGATTTAAGATCTAGGGATCATATCACTTACCTTAAGAACAATAGGTAAATTCGTTGTGCTCTGCAGACGTTCAATCGTTCGGCCTATAGAATCGTCCATGTGAAGTCCCCAAATGATCGAATTTTTAGGAGTGCTAGCTTGCGGAAAAACAACTTTACTGATCTTGAATCCTCCCACTTGAATCTTCCTCCGAGATCCACCAAGCTTTTACTAACACTAGAATCACAACAGAATTTTCTGTTCTAACTCTTAGAATTATGACACTTGGTTCTAATTCTTTAGAATTCCAATCAGTATTAAAGAATATCCTCTATTTACATGCACAATTCAGCCTTTAGCCCTTTGCATTCTAACATTTAGAATTCTGACTTTTGGTGGAAACCACTTTAATTCTACATGAATTCTAACACTTAAAGTTTCAAAGTTTGATGAAAACCAAAGAGGCATATTAATTCCACATGAATTCTAACACTTAGAATTTTTACGTTTGATGGAAACCGTTTAGAGAAGATTAAAAGTTATACATTAAATTCCATGAGAATTTAATTTTTCATGAGATGAGATTTTAGTTATCTCATCATATGAGATCCTCATTCGAGAAAACCCTTTTCACACATGGGGTTTGGGTTTGGATTTGGGTTTAAGCTGATTTAAATTTATTGGATTAAACCCACATAGATCATGGTCTTAACCCAAATCAAATTTGGCTAGTCATGAATCTATTTAAATCAAAATCAAGTCTAATTTCAAATCAATATTTGAAATTGATTAGTCCTTCTAATGGACTTAAACCTAATTGAATATTATTCACTTGTACTTAACCCAATTATGATAATTCAATCAATCAAGTTGATTAATTAAATCAGATACGATTCTTAATCGTTGATCAGCAAATAGATCATCCTGGAAAACTTTAATGTGTGTGACTCTCTAGGTTTGAACCTAAGCCGGTAGCATAGGAATAATTTTTTATACTAATCGATGTGCCCATCTAGCAATGAAACCCGACGTTCAAATAGGTCAAAGAGTTGCTAAGCAAACTCCAAGAACCCTAAGAAATAGTTACCGCATAATTCATTCTTTTGACCACAAATGCTAAGGATGGTTTAAGATCCTGTCAACCCTGAACAGCAAATCCATAAAGTGATTTCAACTTTAGTGATCATGTGACCTTCACATGAATTATAAATGTTAAAAGGACTCCCAGTATCTAATACCCATGTCTGATTATCATATACATAAAAATTATAAGGTATTATCATATACATATCTTCTTCTGCATTTAATCCCTTATAGATGTCCTAGCATGTTGCACCTTTTTCTTATTCCTTTTCTTCTTTCCTTTTCCAAAGGGGTGACTTCCTGCCTTAGATCCTTAAACTATATTAACCAAACCCTTAGAGAGCTGGTTATCCTTTTCAAAGTTCTGTAACAATCCCAACAAACCATGGTGGTTGACTGCAGACTTTGTTATTCAATAATGAGTAAGAAAAGGTTGGAAGGATTGAGGCAAGAAATTCAGGATCACATCTTTTCCCAACTACTGATGTAGCAAAAAGCCGAGCTTGCTTAGGAGTTCTATATTTTTTATCATGTATAATACATGATCAGTGATAGGAGATCCATCCCTCATTCAAGCATTAAAAATAGCACAACTAGTCTTGTACCTTTCAACATCATCGGGTGTGCCGAAAGATTTATTCAATGCTTGAATGATTTCTTTTGACTGAGCATTCTTGAACCGGCAACCGAATTCATCGTTCATTGTAGCTAGCATTATGCAACACACGCTAGTTCTATCACTGAGCCACTTCTGATAAGTATCTCTCTCAAAATTATGGGTGTTTGCGTTAAGAATTTTTGGTGTAAGATTATTTAGAATATACAGTATCCTCTCATGCTCAAGGATGATCTTGAGTTTTCTAAACCAGCTATTGAAATTTAAACCATTCAACTTGTAACTATCCAATATGGACCTTAATGATAAATTAATGGTCATTTTCTACATAAGAAAAAACTAAACTTTATTAGTATATAAATTGATTCAGTCTAAAGACTTGACTTTAGTCTAAAGATTCCACTATTTTGTTTAAATTGGTAGCCTTTACACCCCAATTCAAAGAATTATTCTTAATTCTTTAGCGGGAACTAAGATCCACATAGATTGCATATGGCCCAAGTGGAGCTTGGACAACCCATATGCATCTAAGAGTAGGTTCAAAACCAATTATTTTTCTAAATAATTCTTAGTGTTCAGTTTTGCCCTAGGTTCCTCTTTAGCAAGCATAGAGTACCTCCACTGAAAGTTCTGGTTAGGTCCAATCATTAAATAATATAATCAGTGCAACCTATCTATAGGCAACCAAGCCCGAGTGAAGCTTGGCACACCTGATTGTCTACTTAATAGTTGCCCTAACTTATCATATAATGAATGATAATTTCGATGGTTGACAAGCACCAGACATAAAGTGCCTCCAATGATTATCAAGACATTGGACTCATTATCACTCACCTTAATAGGAGGTTATGACCTAGTTATCATATAACTATTTCATTTTAAGGACCTAATAATTTTAGAAGACTTAATAATCTAAAGATGAATTGACTAATCAAGTTATTCCACTGAATCTATGAAGTCAGTAGAATGAGATAAGATTAAGTCAGGTTAAGTGGCATCTAAATCAGTCAGACTGATTTTTTTACAGACATAGGTCAACTCAAATCAGGTAAATGATCTTAATCATAAATGATTTACCATGTTGACTAGGTAAGTGAGACCGATGGAAAGGATATGCTATTAACTCATTAAATATGCATCAATACGAGTAGCTCCTAATTAAAAATCATTTGGTCATTGATCCTAAAGCAACTTGCCAACTTACCTTGACATCATATGGTTAACCAATTTTGAATTGACCATCTAAGAGATTCATGCTCAATCACGAAGCCTAATCAATTTTCATTTGGTATAATCAAAGACATGGACATGATCAACTATAACTATTATTTGATTTAGAGCATCCTTAAACTAATCTAATTAATTTAGATTTGATCAAATACTATTATAGACCATTTGATTTAAACCTTAGGGTCTAACCCTTTATAGACCTGATTTAGCTAACCCAAAATACTAAATATATTTCATGTTTCTATAACTTCCATGTCATATATTTCAAATCATGCATCACATGCAATATTTAACTATTCATAATTCCTTTATTTAGATCATATCTAAATAATTATGAATAAATATTTGACATTCAAATAAGATTTGTATGTTTTATAACATAGATAACAAACCTTCATATCTATGTTTTTATTCTAAACATACAATTATCATGCTTATATATCTTATATAACATCAATATGTATCAAATGTAAAACTTCTTTTGAGAGTGCGTGTAAACTATGTTTGGTGCCAAAGATTAATATAAATTATCTTTTGACTAAGCATCAAAGATGAATGAACCATAGTGGCACCTCAACACGTCATAGAATACCTCGTTGAATGGGATAATAAGGATTTTTAATCCATCTATGATCAGATGGTCTGGTGATTCGATTAAACTATAATTATAAAATTAATAAGAACACTAATTTACATGCAATAAATTAGATCAAGACAAAACCTGATACCATTTGAAGGGAGAATTACCTCCAAGGCATGCATATTTTAAAATTTTGGTAACAATTACCAAGGTGAAAGCTTTAAGATTAAATAATAATCTTTTCAACATGCATCAAGATCATATCTTTGCCTTTTACTATAGGATCATTTGATCTAAATTATGCATATAAATAAAATTATCAATATCATATCTTGATCTTCAAGATAAGAAGTCATACTGCTTGTCTTGAAGCCTGCCTTAAGATCTAGGGATCATATCACTTACCTTAAGAACAATAGGTAAATTTGTTGTACTCTATAGCCATTCAATCGTCCGACCTCTAGAATCGTCCATGCGAAGTCCCTGAATGATCGAATTTTGGGAGTGCTAGCTTGCGAAAAAATAACTTTGCTAATCTTGAGTCCTTCCACTTGAATCTTCCTCCAAAATCTACCAAGCTTTTGATAACACTAGAATCATACCAAAATTTTTTATTCTAACTCTTAGAATTATGACACTTGTTTCTGATTCTTTAGAATTCCAATCAGTATCTTATTTGGTGAAAAATGTCTTCTATTTATAAATACAATTCAGCCTTTAGCCTATTGAATTCTAACAACATTTGGTGGAAACAAAGAGGCACATTAATTCCATATGAATTTTAACACTTAGAATTCTGAAGTTTGGTGAAAACCAAAGAGGCACATTAATTCCATGTAAATTCTGACGTTTGGAGAAGATTAAAAGTTATATATTAAATTTTACATGAGAATTTAATTTTTCATGAGATGAGATTTTAGTTAGCTCATCATGTGAGATCCTTATGTAAGAAAAACCATTTTCACATGGGGTTTGAGTTTGGATTTTAATTTAAGCTGATTTGAATTTTTTGGATTGAACCCACATAGATCATGGTCCTAGCCCAAATCAAATTTGGCTAGTCCTGAATCTATCACTACAAGAAAAATGACTTATTATGATGAATTAATTCATCGCAATAAGTACAAAAGTCACTGTAATAAGTTATTACGATGAAAAAAATTCATCGTAATAAAATACAAAATCATCGTAATAACATATTATCATAATAACTTATTACGGTGACTTTTTTTCATCGTAATAGATACATATTACGGTAAAACCATATCGTCGTTATATATTTTTTTAAAAATTAATTTAAACAAAAACTTATTACGAAAACATTTTTTCACCGTAATATCAACCTATTACAATTCCTATACTAATCGATGTACCCATCTAACAATGAAACCCGATATCTGGAGAGGTCAAAGAGTTGCCGAGCAAATTCCAAGAACCCTAAGAAATAGTTATTGTATAATTCATTCTTTTGACCACAAATGCTAAGGATGGCTTAAGAGCCTATCAACTCTAAACAGTAAATTCATAAAGTGATTTCAACTTTAGTGATCATGTGACCTTCACATGAAGTGCCTTGGCCAAGGTCTTGCTAAGTTGAAACATAAGCATTTCTCCTTTTAACAAGATAGGTCAAATTTCATCTTGATCCATAACTAACTACCATAAGTGCTTGACTGCACTCATTAACCTTTCGTAGCTAGATTAAAAATTTAGGTGGTCCGGCACCTAAGTACAGTGAGTTGCTTGCAAGTCACCGGTTGTGATCTTTAGGTCTTAAGAATACTTATACCCATATCTTCTCGGATTAACTCTTAACAGCAGAGTATCCAAAAATGAGTCATGTTCGATAAAATATACTTCTACACTTTCACCTGTATGTCATATCAGTGTCTCTGTATTCCTTGGTTAAGAGGACAACCAATAAATATGATATACAATGTCCTATAATTGGTAACACTATAGCCCTATCATAGTATATCATTTGGTCGTGAACACTTTTAAGGACCTTCAAAGATAAATCCTCCTTTATCGTAAAAGAAGATCCTAAGGGCTTCATTACTATTAGGAGTTTTAAGAAGATGTCCTTGTAATGAATAAACTGCCAAATAACTTTTATTAATATATCAATTTATATGCATAATTTACATCAGCATAATCATCAAATGATTGGCTTTAGGATATAATTCTCAACATTATCTTCCACAATGCCTTCAAGAAGGGCAGGCACCGCTCGGTTGACTTCGACAGGAACTGACTCAGGGCAACCACTCTTTCAGTGAGCCGCTGGACCTCTTTCTTGTTAATTGATAGTCTCATATCGAGGATGGCTTGAATCTTCTTTGGGTTTGCCTTGATCTCTCACTGGGTTACCAAGAACCCTAGGAACTTACTTGTCGTGACCCTAAATGCACACTTATGGGGGTTCAGCCTCACTCTGTAGCGGCGAAGGTCATCAAAGGTTCCTTTCAAGTCAGTAACATGGTTGACGATGCGAACACTTTTGATCAACATATCATCCACGTACACCTTCATGTTGTGCTCAATTTGGTTTTCAAAAACCTTGTTCATCAGCCTTTGGTATGTGGCCTCTGCATTTTTTACTCCAAAGGGCATTACCTTGTAGTAGTAGACATCTTTCTTGGTCACAAAGGAAGTAGCCTCTTTGACCCTTGGGTCTATCCTTATCTGATTGTACTCCAACAAGGCAGTCATAAAATTGAGGAGCTCATGGCTGGATGTGGCATCTACCAGCTGATCGATCCTAGGCAACGAAAAACTGGCTTTTGGAGCATGCCTTGTTGAGGTCGATGAAGTTGATGCAAATCCTTCAGCTCCTATTGGCCTAGCGGACCATCACCACGTTAGCCAACTAGTTTGGGTAGTGTGCCTCTCGTATATGGCCGGTGGCAATCAGTTTGTTAACCTTCTCGTCGATGGCCCTCTGTCGCTTGGGGATGAAACTTCTCTTCTTCTACTGACTGGCTGGCACTTTAGATCGATGTTGAGATTGTGGGTGATCATCGCCGAGGGTATGCCAGGTCTGATGCCGACCAAGCGAAGACATTTGAATTAGCCCACAGGAAGGTGAGAAGATGGTCTCTTCCTTCCACAGGAAAGAGCACGCTGATCTGAACCATCTTTGTCAGGTCCTCCCCCAGCGGGAAGGTTAGCAGGCGCTCGGTCGATTCTCCCCTCCTCTCAAATTCTTTGGGATCGAGTAGCTTCGAAACCAATGGAGTAGCCACCTCCTAAGGGCTGGAAGCCGTGCGATAACAGAGCGGCACTGAGTTTCACTCTTCGTCCATTTTCCCGACTCCTTCACTGGTGGAGAATCTGACAAGAAGATGCTTGGTAAAGATGATGGCATTTAGAAGGTTTTGACCAAGTCGCTCGAGAATGACGTTGTATGCCAGGAGCACTCAAACAATCAGGAATCTCACCAGGACCATGCTCTGACGTTATGAATGGATGGATGATCTCTCCTTCCATCCTTACAGAATCTTTTGTAAAACCAACCAAGGGTGCAGTTACGGATTGAAGGAAGCTAGGAGACAGGTTCATCCAAACAAATGCATTGTAGGTGAGAATGTTAGTCGGACTTCCACTATCGACAAGAATCCATTTTACAGGGTGATTAGCGATTGTCATAAACATGACAACGCTATCATCATTAGGATTATCTACCACCACTAGGTCCCCTTTAGAAAATGGGATTACAGCTTATGTTCCCCCCTCCCCCCATGGCCTCTTGGAAGAAGAGCCTGCCCTCCAGGAAATCATGCCGACTGTCTTCTCGGTTGGGGTATTGTCGATGTTTACTTAGATGGCCAGAGGCACCACCTAGCCTAGAGTAGTTGGGTTCCCCTTCTGGATAAACTTCTCGAGGTAGCTTCACTGGATGAGCTCCTCGATCGCTCGCTTCATATGTTGATAGTCCTCCATGTCATGGCTATGGTCCCGATGGAAGCGGTAGTAGAGGTTCTTATTGCGGGGGGCTCCTAGCTTCATGGAAGTAGGACGCTGTAGGTATGGCTCACCCTCGATCTCTATCAGGATGTGGATCTCGGGGTGAGCAAAGGGGTGAGATGCTCCTCCTTAGGGGCAAAGTCCCGGTGCTGATTATTCAATCATCATGGAGGCTCGGGCTTCTTGGGGCAAGGTCCGCTTGGCTCCGTGTGGACCTGCCTTTTGCTGGACCCTCTGTTGGCTTTCCTCTGGATAGAGTTAGCCTCGTCAGTGCGGATATACTTCTATGCACGACTTAGAAGTTCGGCGTATGAACTTGGAGGTTTTCTATCGAGGGAGTAGGTAAAGCAAGAGCGACGTAGCCCTCGCTTCTGGGCTAGGGTGGCTATAGAGTCATTGAGGTGGTAGACTTTGAGGGTGGCCACCTTGAAATAAGCCACAAAGTCTTTGAGTGGCTCATTGTCCTTCTGCTGGATAGAGAATAGATTGTTGGCCACCCGATGGATCCTTTGGCAAGCATTGAAGTGTGCCAAAAAGACTCTATCCAGTTGCTGGAAGGAGTTGATGTTGTGCGGTGGTAGGTAGGAATACCAAACGCATACAGCCTTCCAAAGAGTGGCCAAAAAAGCAATGCAGAGGAGGGCATCAGTCACCCTATGGACTTGCATGAGTACCTTGTAGCTTTCTAGGTTGTCCAACGGATCGACGGTGCCATCGTAGGGATCTAGCTAGGGGAGTTGAAACTTGGTCGGGATTGGCTCCTTCAGAATACGATGAGTCAATGGGAACCGGCTGTTGTAGTCTGCCTCTGATTGATTGGTGATCCAATGCTAAGCTCCTTTAGCCGCTGATTGTATTTATCGAGTCACCACTCTGCCCGGTGGCCAATCCGACTATCGAAGGACCCCTCTCTTAAAGATTCAGAGGATGAGTAGGGGGAGGGATAGCGCTGGTGGTGATATCCCCGCTCAAGTCCTTTCCACGCTGCTGCCTTGGGAGGCTGTTAGAATAGCAGATGGGAGATTGTAGCCTCTTGGGGGCCTCCCGATGACGAGGCTTTGGCGAAGCACTGCGGTAGGGCTCCTGTGAGGGGAGTCTACCACTGGCAGGCTATTAGCTAGCCTAGGAGCCCGCCACCTTAGGTGGAGAGAGCTGAGGTTGTTGTTGTGTGGCCATAGAATGTTGCTCCTATAGCTCACGGACCATAGCCACCAGAGCTTGGACTTGGCGGGTGAGGGCGATGAATTGGTCAGGTTAAGTAACCAATATCGGTGTTGGAGTTGGAGCAGGGAGGTTAACCTCCTGCTGCTTGGCCTATAAATGATGTCCTCTAGCATGGCTAGTGAAAGCCTCTGAAGTGCGTGTAACCGCCATTTCTTTCTTGGAAGAGAATGGAGATCTACTACTAGCCGTCGTAGGTATTTTTACCTCTTCTTGACCCCCTATCTGGCGCGCCAATCTGTTGTCACCAAATCACCTTTCTCGGGTGATGGTGAGCGATTGCGTCCTTCCTTTTTTCCTCCCTTTTTTTTCGACAAAACTCCCGGAACATGCATATATGAGGATATCTGTGGATGCCATGAAGAGGATGATTGAGAAGAGAAGGTGGACCACCAGCGATGATGCTGGGAGGTCAAAGAAAAGGCCTTGTCCCGAATCTCTGGTCCCTCCTCCACGTGAGCACCAGACGACCCAGGAGAAGTCCGCTCCACCAATCGATCTCACCGCCAAGTTGGCCTAGGAGGAACCTAGGGGCGAGTGGCCCACTCGGCAATGGATTCGACACCCTCGAAGATGGAGCTGGTCCCCTTGAAGATGGTACCGACTCTGAAAGAAGGCTCACCAATGGGGGTGCAAGCGAGTAAAGAGGCCCCAGCAATGATAGAGTCGGCGGCAAAGGAGGCCGCCACCCAAGGGGTTGAGCATGAGGATGCACCACCCATGTTTGGCCCCACGCCTGTAACCTCGGTGGCAGTCAGACCTTCCGATGTGGACAAGCTGGTGGTGATTCCGTCGTGGCCGTCGTTGATGAACTACCACAGTAAGGCACAATGGCTGTTGGCTCAGTCGTGCCCACCAGAGCTCCGAGCAGAGCTCAACTGCTAATGGGCCATGGATGTTTTTGACGACGGGCTCATGGCTCTGCTCCGGATAAGTATATTTTTGTTCCTTTGCATGATTTCCCTGTCATGGTACATACTGACAAGAAGTATTTTCATGCAGATGGTGAACTCCATATTCGTCGCTTGAGACATTGCCCTTCGAGCTGATGCGGTCGTCACCCACAACTGGCAGGACCTCTCCACCACTCAAGCCTGAGCTAAGAAGGCTGAGGGCTCATTGGAGTCAGCCCAAGAGTCGGGTGCGAGTGGGAGACCCGATTTGAGGAGGCAAAGCGCCAGGCAGCAATGAAGCTCGAGCACGCTCGGGTCACCGAATCGAAGTTGGGGGATGTCATGGCCAGGCTGGAGGTGCACGACTTTCAGCTCCACACTGTCACCCTGCAAGTGAGGGCGGCCGAGGAGTGGACCGTCGATGCCGAGGTGATCGCTCAAACGGCTGACGCTAGGGCAGCTGATGCCAAGGTAGATATACACACAACAATGGAAAAGGCATTGGAGACGGAGATGGCGGTGCGAGCTGCCGAGGAAAGGGCCGCAGCGATCAAGACGGCGATGGAACACAACCGGGGCTCTGCCGATTTTGAGGAGGAGCTGGCAGATGCCTCTATCAGAGTCTACCTGTAGGGCTTCAAGGACTACAAGGAGAAAGTGGCCAGGGTCTTCGGCATCACGGGCCTTGATGACCTCGAGCCTTATGACGATGAGGAGCCAGAGGGGCCCTCGGCCATGGAGAGACCAGTCGATGATAGATCACCACCGGTCGACGTCAGACCGACACCTGACGAGCCCTAAAGGCCTTACCTTTTCCTCTTTGCTTTATCTTTGTACTGAAGTCCGACTTGAGTCGGCATTTTGTAAACTTTTTGACAGTTAATGAAAAGCAAAATTCCTTTTCAAATTTGGAGTACTTAGCTTTCTATAGTGCATTCCAATTTTTCGTGCCTTGCACTTGTGCAACTCCGCGATGGGGCCATGCTGCCCTTGGTCAAATTGGAGTACTTGTCAACTTGTGTTAGGTAAATTTGTAGAAAAGACTTACTCAATCGATGGCCTTAAATCCCATTCATTGGCTGAGGGGATGCCGCCTAATGGCTATTGGCCATTGGCTCTGGGTCAGTACTGAGGCCGACTCTAGGGTCGGCGCCACGAGCCTTTTGAAACCCCTAAGGGTGACTCGGGAGTCGTTAAGACCAAGTCCAAGCCCGAGATCCTTTTGAAATCTATCTCGCAGAGCTAATTGGATGAGAGGAAGGGATACTCGGACTTATCTTTATTTCAATTGGTTGAATGTATACATCTCTAATAGTACTGATGGAGGTTGTCCGCATTTTAGGTGCAGGGGAGTGACTTCCCGTCTAGTCCTTCAATCCGGTATGCTCCATGATGAAGTGCTTCGGTGACCTGGTAGGGCCCCTTCTAGTTCGGAGATAGTTTGCCCCCCTTTGTAGGCTTGGAGACTTCAGCTCATCTAAGGACTAAGTCCTCTTGGAGAAACGCCTTAAAGCGGACACGAGCATTGTAATATTTCGTATCTCTTTGGTGGTAGGTGGCCATCTTTAGCGGTGCCCAATCAAATGCCTCCTCGATGAGTCAAGGTTGGCCCTTAGTTGAGTGGGATTGTTCTTCTCATCGTATGACTCCATCCGGGGGTTGAGGATGTCGATTTCCATGGGGATGACCGTCTCTAATCCATCGTCTTTGATTCGAACATGAGGCTGAAGGAGGTCTCTCCAGTTGGGATCCTCGGTGTTATGTGATATGCCCACAGCATGTTCTAGAGCTCCTCCACCCATCTACCCTTAAACTCATCCAGCCGCATTCTAAGCCCCTGAAGGATAGTATGGTTCATAACCTCGGCCACCCCATTTGTCTGTGGGTGGCTCTTATTCTAATCCCAGATTTAGAACAAAGTATACGACTTCCATACTGACTACTGAGTAAAATTCTAATCCCAAATTGAAATTACAGAAGCCATGCACCTGTTAGTCGGCATGAGAGTCGACTACCGTGTATTTTACAGTGAACATAGGTAAAGTAGTTAACTTGCATGTTGACTATCCTAAAGGTAGTTTTTCTAATAGCTAGTTCTGACACGTTCCAGCTTGTGTAATCTTTACTCCAACCACTCTCAATGATCTAAAATGGCTAGTAAACATTGTAATCCTTCAGAAGGCTTTAAATACAAGATCAAATGAGTGAATTTAAAGAGAGAAAAAGAGGAAAAACTCAAGAAAAATCAGAGAGAAAACTGAAAAATTTTAAATTTCATATTTTCAAGAGATTCGGTGCTTCAAAGCATTCAAAGTCATTAAAAGCTCATTCAAGGCTCCACCAAACAACTAAAGAAGATTTCTCAGATACTCAAGCTACATCATTCAAGAAGAAGAAGCTCATTTAAGAGAAGTCCCTTTCATAATTTATAAAGTACCATTATTATTTTATTTGCTCACTTAGGAGCTTTAATACTCTGATTCTTGTATCCTTCCTTACTTATTTGATTTTCAACTTGGTTAAAATTTATCTTGGATGTATCAAACCCAAAATTGATGGTTTGTTTGGCCTCCTCATGCTGTGTAAATGAGAAGCTAGCTGAGTTAGCTAGGGATTGTAAACATTGAGGAAACGATTAACGAAGTAAATTCCCAAGAGATCCTTGGGGAGTGGATGTAGGTGCAAGGTTGGCACTGAACCACTAAAATTTTTTTGTATTTATGTGTGATTGGCTTCTTTTGTTTAATTGCTCTTCATTTCACATAGTAATTTCTAATCTTTGATTTTAAAATTGCACATACAAGGATGTTGTTCATCCAATGTATACATAGTAAAAATATAAGTATATACAGAGTCATTTAAGTATATGCACAATAAAAATATTTGTATTGCACCAAGCTCATCTGTTGGTCCAATTAACTTATCAGCGGGTCAAAAATATAAGGTCCAAAAACTTGAGTGAAAGTTAATTGATAATAAGTGAACTTGAGTTATAATCACTTAAATTTTTTTCTTTTTCATCCAATGTAGGACAATTTTTATATATTATAATCTTTTCCCTTATAATGCGACATTCTCATTGCGCACTATAAGCTAATTAGGATTTACACCGAGCCGGATCATTAGTGTTGCAAGAGTGGCTCCATACCATAACATATTTCTACCACTATCTTATAGGTAGCCCTTTCCTTCTGCCCACAAACTTAATTCAACTTTAATACCATTTGTGATATCTCAGGTCAATTTTAATACTATTTGTAACACCTCAAGCCTACCTGCTAACACAATAAACCGATTAGTGGCCCAAAACTAAATAGCCCAAAAACTCAAGTAGAAGTTAATTGGTAGCAAGTAAACTTGAGTTATAAGTATTTAAACTTTTTTTTTCATCCGATGTGAGACTATTTTTTGTATTATAATATAAGTATACAAAAGGATGAGACAAGTGTATACAAAATAATATAGGTGTGTATGTAGGGATACTTAAGTGTGTTTAAGAATGTGATAACAAGAATAGGATACGTATGTACATAGTAATATAGGCACGTACATAGAAGATTTATAAGTGCATACGGAAACAAAATAAGTTTACACATAGTGATATAAGTGTGTACGTAAGAGGTTTATAAGTGCATACAGAAACAAAATAAGTTTGCATTGTACATAGGAGTTCTATAAGTATGTATAGGAAAAAAATATTATATATAGTATATAGTAATATAGTTATGTACATGGAGGGTTTATAAGTGTGTACAAAATAGTCTCTTTTTGGTCACTATGTATATGATAGCTTGACCAAGGAGGGTGAGGCCTGGCATAGTTCACTGGCCCAACACATGCGAACTACTAGATAAACAAAATTTCAACTATATAAGCAAAATATCAAGTAAAAATATATACTTAATAGGATTGATTACCAGCAAGAAATACCAAACATAGAGAAAGATACCAAACCTGTGGTAATTCTTCCTATTAAGCAAGAGTTACAAAGGACTCCCTCTTTTCAACAAGAATTATCTAGAGGCCCAGACTCATACAAGAATTGTGTTGATCCCTCTTATTGTATTAAACATTCTGAAAGACCATATTCCAGTCTCATTAAAAGTATTTAGTAAGGAGGATTCTTCAATGATGGAATTTAATACACATGAATGGCAAGGGGAAACAATGCCAACACACGTGGGAGCAATTATCATACTAAACAAGATGGAGGGGAGCCTACGATGACAAATCCATAGGAAGTTGGTTGATACTTGGTACTAAGAGTTTGACAGATTTTGAAACAATGGTGGACTAAAGAAAATGAAAAAGTTTAGATGATAGAGTAACCGATTCAGCTTCCCTAAACTAAAAAAAGGGAAAAAATTGCTATCAGTGAGTAGGCAAGAGAAATGGTGTGGAATCGAGAAATCTAGGGGGCAGAAGGGTCCATCCAGAACTTATTTAGGGGACTAAAGAGGATCGTATGTTGGGATATTTGGATGCACTTTAGGGATTGCAAGTTTCAAGAATAATAGAACCTTTTTTGAATTTTAATCAAGCTTTACAGGGACCACAAGTTCAACTGAACTTGTGCGTAAGACTAGAACTTGTAATAAAATAGTGCAAGAGCTTTTCATTAACATGCAGTTAGTGAATGGACAGCATGTTAAGTCCGTCGTCTTAAAGGTTGAATCCAGTTTTGTTTAGTAAAGGAATTTTTTTAATAAGTTGCTCAATATTTTTTATGTCTAATAATATGTGTTATTACTTCATTTATTTTTTATTTTTCAAAATAAAATGGTATAAAAATAAAAATTATTGAATTGTGAGTAATCTATAAAAATTAAATGAAGTATATCCTTCATCACAAGTAGAGGACTAAAGTTGAAATTATAAAAGCTTATAACTTAACCAACACAATTTACTTTTAATGAATTCTCTACCAACTTGGGACCCAATACCCAATCAGTTCTTATATATATAGTTATTCATGCATATGCCATCCATATTGAAATTCTTTCAAAGTTTGACACATGATAATACAATTCAAAGAGGAAACAACCTACTGCTAGCAATTGACATGGATCAAACATCTATTATGTGAAAGATCGGTCTTGATGTGTTTAAAATTTATTCACATTAGAAAAACAATATGATGGTGATACCTAGGTAATACATAAATGAAATTTAGTATGTAAATGAAAATGAAGAGTAATATTTTATGCATACTTTGAACTCTCAAGTCTCAAGGAAAGATAATATGAGATTAATGCAAATTTTAAATCAAGCAAATACAATTTTTTAAGGCTAGGAAATAAATAATGAACCAATTGTGCACCTACTTTTCATCATATTCCTTCATGTGAATTTTTGGTGGGCATAGGTAGTCTTCAACCAATTTATCTTGGCTATTGTTGAATATTAGTTCTTTTACTCTTTTATGTCCTTTAGCATATTTCAGACTTATTGTATTGTGACCAAGTATGTAGGACAATGTTTTAATAGATTTATATTTTGTAGCAAAACAAAAAGATTCTCTAAAATTCCTTTTATCGATTTTTCTAAAATTTTGAATCTTTAGATTATTTTTTTAGGCTTAATTTTGTACCATTATTAATTATCGTGAGATTTCACTAGATTTTCATTCTATATTTGCGCTTCACTAGGATCCAGGAATCCTTGTTTCTCAACTTTCCTTATATATACAAATATAAACATATATAAATATGATATAATAGTGAGCATCGATCATCTAAAAAACATGACCTCAATGGAGAAAAATTCTTCAAAGCTTTCTCGCTCTGTTGAGGATGAAAGAGTTGGCTCCTATGAGCATCCTGACTCTGATGAGTATGAAAGGACTCATATGAAGGAGCAAGAGAATGTGATTTTAATTTTTCTAAAATTATTATTCTTTCATTATTTTTGCTAAAATTGTCGGTCTTTCATTTTTATCTTTAGTCTAATCCATACTCTTTTATGAGAAGATTTTTGGTTGGTAAGAGCTTTTTTAAAGAGGATCCATAATAAGGTATCCCATTGGAGATGTTTGAGGTCCTTAGGCATCTATGCTACCAACCATCATGCCATAATGATAGGAAAGAATTCCAAGGTGTATGGTTATGCAGGTCCGACTATGGCCACTCGTCTGTAATGCACTTGAGGCATGCAAATGTGCATGCAAATAGTTTCTTTTGATCTAATAAATCTTGCCCATCTCTCTATGGGTCAAAGGAAGTCTTTGTACATCGCTCCTGATGCAGGATGGCCTGCACCGGGCATGATGATTCTCCTCGGCATCTTGCACCAAGCATTGTGATTCTCCCATGCGTTGGCCTGCATTGAGGGACCCGCCCATGGGTCCTGCATCACTGATACAGGAGTCCGTGCATAGGCGAATACCGTGCCCAATGCAAGCCATCCTATACCAAGGCAATGTACAAAGACTTTTCCATGGATCAAATCATATGGGCCTAGCTACTTTCTCAAAATGTCCATTTTATTGTACGTAATGGTTCTTGCTGATTATGTGGTAAGCAGCATAAAAAGGATTATTGCATATGTTTGTGCATTGCATCACCCCTTGTTACATTGTCTAGGGAAACATGTACTTTCTTTTTTTCTTTTTGCTTCCTTTTCTTTCTGTCTTTTTGTTTTTTGAACTAAAGGGAGAGAAATTAAGAACTTATTCAAGATTATGATAGTTTTCTAAAATGAAAAGAAAAAATAGACCTATAATTAGTTAGAAATTATTCCATCTGATTTACACCACCTATGAAAAAAAATTTCATCATAGGAATTCATTTGAGCAATTTTTGTGACATTTCTAATATTGCCAATTATTAAGCACGTGGCATCCTTTCTATATATTTTTCTAATCTTGATAATTATTAAGTATGTTTACTTTCTACATATATTTTTTTATCAAAATATTCATCTATTCTATGAAAATAAATTTTTATAAGTTGAGATATTAGTCATTCTCAGAAGTGGATGATAATATATCACTTGTTCGGCCAAGAAGGAATGAAATGAAATTTTAAAAAGTTAAAAAATTTTAAAGACTTGGTTGATATATAGGAACTAGCATTGAGATATCATTGGAATAGTCAAACAATGTTGGGCTATTATTTCTTTAAGCATTTGTTTTGATGTTTATTAATTGGAAAGGGAATTCCACAGCCTAAATGAGGATCAAATGACCAAGAAAAAGACTTGCTATACTACCCTTCGATGCATCAAGAGCGTACCGAATGTGCGGATTGGTTGCGCACGCATGCCGCTGTGCGTGCCGAGGCCTAATGGGCCTTGTCGCATATTGCACGCACGGCAGCATGCACGGATGGTCAATCCACATGCCCAATGCATGCTTGCTGCACCAAAGGGCGGTGCAGCCAAATTTTTTCAATGACCAAACCACTAAAGCCCATTTTGCTCAAAAAACATACAATGGGCTTATGCGAAGTATCCCATCACATTACTTGGTCGCCACAGGGAATCTCTTCACCTTTTCCATAGGATTACTTGATTGACTCAAGTCAATACCTCTCTTTTACTAGAGTTATTATTTATTCAATAACAAACCCTTAAGCTAGGAGATTTTGTATATGCAACGATTGGATTCAAGCGTCAATAAAAGCATTATGGTCATCAAAATCTCAAATTACCCTTATTTCATCTTTGTTGAAATGAGATGAGATTGTTACCTAGTGTGTATGCCTCCTAAATAGATGATAATTTCATTAATTCTCCTTTCCTTTTTAATGTATGAGTTTTAGTATATTTAGTATATTTTATATCTTCTCAAACTATTTGGAACTTAAGCAACTCATGATATAATTTTAGTCAACTCTTTGTTTTTGGTATAAGTGAACTCTTTTCTAAATGAAACCAGTACCTATCTCTTGATTAAATTATATGATATGTAATTGGCTCACTTGCTAATTTATGTATTGGCTTTTGATATATAACAACTGGCAGATAAAGGAACTCGTAGAAAGGAGAATTAACGCACAGAATCTCTATATGAACCTGATGGTAGAGAGAGCCGTTCAAGCAGCTCGTCAGGAATATAAAGTAACAAATGAAGAAGACAAACGCCAACCAAAACAAGGGAAGTAGTATTGGTGAATCCTATGGTTATGGCTACTAAAAGCTTTGTATCATTCTCAACAACTATATGCTTTTAATGTAGCTTTCATCATTTTCGAATAAAATAATAATATGATTAAGTATGACATCAGTTGGTCCAACATATTCTCTTTGAATTTGACTATGGAATACAACATTGTTGACCTACATATTATGAGGTATCCTGTTTTCAAAAATGGAGAAATAATTGGTGAAAAGATCAAACAAGTTTGATGGATGCAATAATACAAAATCTCATTTAAAAAGGCTAGTCAAAAGATATCATTTGAGCTTATTGATCTTGTATAAATACTTACGATTTTTCTATCGTATCATTGATATGGGATTAAACACAATACTCTCGTTTAAGTCTCGATATTTTTGATAGATTATGGATCCAAATCCAAATTCGATCACAATCGCATTCACAATCATAATCACAACCACATTCACAAATGTTATGGTTAACTCCTAGTTAATTTTAAAAGAGACTATGTACAATATTCTTTAATCCATATGAACTGTGAGTCAAATTCATTTCGATCCATTTATAATAATAAAAGACCTCACCTTAAGAAAATTTAATCAAAAGATATTGTTTGAGTTCCTTAACATATTTATCCAGTATCTTAGATTTTTTTCTATGCATAATCAATGCAAAACTAAACAAATGTCAATTGCATACCTTGCAAAGCATTCCATAAATTTATTTTGATAGAAAGAGAGTATAGGTTCTAAGGTGGCCCTCGCAGAGTGAGGTGGATGAATCAACTGCAGCAGGGCAACATGATGAAGTTGTCTTTATGTCTCCACAGCACAGGGACTGATTTGAGCATCTCCTTTACAAAGAACTCCACAAAGAAGTTCATACCTTTATGTAACACAGAAACAATGGTGGTCTTTTTTCTTCAAAAAACTCTAAAATTTCACTCCAAAATGTGTTAGAGCATGGCAGTGACAAGCTGATTCCAAGCTCTTCTAAACCATGCGTTTATTTTCTTTTTCCTCCACTCGGTTCATAATTTTAGTAGAATGGATGGTGGACTTCTAAAATTCAGGTGCTGACTCAAAGCATACCAAATGGTTTTTGCGAGAAGCATTTGAGAAATAAATGGTTTGTTGTTTCCTCACTTGCTCCGCCCATGGGGCAACAATTGCACATTACCCTTTCTTTGTTGGTACCTTCCTGGAATGCAGTATATTCTTAAGTGCAAACTATGGGAAGACTTATGTTTTAATGGAATTGTTGCATGCAATACAACCTGGTAGAAAGGCCTTCTTAGCCTTCAATGACTTAGGTAGTGTTTAATAAAAAATTATCTATTCCTGGATAAGTGTACAAGATAGAATTTATCCATGGGATAGCTAAGGAAATAATCAACTTTTTTTAATGATAGTTTTTTCCTCAAGGGATAGCTGGAGGAACAGCTAGTTATTCCCCCACTCCCTAGGGAATAAATTTAGGGGATAACCCATTGTTAAACATGGGTTATCTCCTCTGGTTAAATTTATTCCCAGCTATCCTTCATATTTATTGGTGCGGGCACCAGGATCAGGCAGAGAATTTTTAATCCTCTATGGATATCTGATTAGGTTTGTAGGATTTGATTTAGTTGAAAGCTAGGTTTATTTTATTTTATTTTAATTTGGATCCAATTTTATTTTTGTTTGGACATTTGAGTCCTGTTTTTGAGTTGGTACTCGTTATTAGGGTTTGGGTCATATTGAGTCAGCTTATTTTGAGCTTGGGTCAATTTGAGTCTTGTCCAGTCTAGTTGGTATTGTATTAAGTTCATTCAGCTTATAAAAGGAGACACCAGTATTGGACCAGAAGACAAGACCATCACAGTCAAACAGAGCAGCTGCTAAATTCAGGTTGGCGCCTGTTGACCCTAGATTGATTTTGATGCTTACAAAACAATTAAACAAAGACTAATTCTATTTGTTAATCTTGATTCAGGAAAGTATAGATATTTTTCAATTGAGTGTTATCAAGCAAAAAATTGTAAGAAAGTATATTTCATTTTTATTTGATTCCTAAAAGCTATCTATTTGATTCTTTGTTGCCTTGGCCATGTGATTTACCTTGGGAGTTAGCTAGTTAGCTAGCTTTTCCTTCTGTCTAGCTAGCTGGCACATCTGATAGCTAACTGATATGTTTTTCACTGTGGCCCAGCCAAATGCTTCTTTATTTTTAGTTAGCTGGATAGCTAGCTAGTCTCTTCCTTGGCTAGCTGGTGTTCCATTTTAGATAGCTATGTTCTCTGTTACTCTTGCTACCTGAGTAATGTTTATTGTAAGTTAGCTGGTTAGCTAGCTTGGCTTCTTTGTGAGCTAGCTGTATGTCAATTTTAGTTAACTACTTATGCCTTATTCACTGTGCTGGTCGAATCTTTGGGAATCAGTTAGCTGACTAGCTAACTTGTCCTCCCTCTTAGCTAGCTGGCTTCTTTTTTAGTTAACTATCTTTCACTATTACTTTGCTTGACCGAACGTCTATTTTATTTAGCTAACTAGTGAGCTAGCTGATGCTTCTCCTAGCTAGCTAGCATACCCTGTTAGTTAACTACTTTGCCTTGATAGCTAACTGCTTTTCTTTGTTAGCTAACTATTTTTCGCTGGTTCTCCAAGCCGTGCGTTTGCTATTCCTAGTTAGTTGGAGAGCTAACTACCACTTTCCAAGCTATTTAAATTCATTCTCTAGTTAGTTGATGAGTTGACTACCTTTTTGGTTAGTTAGCTGGAGAGCTAACTACTCTTCTCTTGGACCGAGTGGAAGCTTCTATTAGCTAGCCATGGAGCTAGCTATCTTGGATGGACGGTTCCTTATTTGCCATGGTGCTTTAAGCTTAGTTAGCTAGAGAGCTAACTACTTATTGCTCAGTTAGCTAAAGAGCTAACTCTTCATCTCATTCTGTGGCCGATTTCTTCTGCAGCCAAGAGCCCTTTATTTTTAGTTAGCTGTAGAGCTAACTAACTTGCTATGGCTTCTATGCACTTAATCGTTGGATGCTTGCGTAGTTGGCTGATGAGCTAACTACTTGTTGGATAGTTAGCTAAAGAGCTAACTAATAAGTTTTTGAAATGATCTGCTGGCCGTTTACTTTTTGGCTAGTTAGCTAGAAAGCTAACTAGCTTTTGCCTAAGTTAGCTAAGAAGCTAACTACTCTTCACTAGGAAATCTTCTGGCCGTGAGCTCTTGTTTGTTAGTTAGCTAGATAGCTAACTACGATGGCTGAATTTTTTCCCTCTTGCAGTATGATTTCAAAGTTAGCTAGCTGATTAGCCAGTTTGTGGATTTAGACTTCTTCCTGCCCGAGCATCTTCAAGATTGCCAGCTACCTGGGATTTATTTCAGTCAGCTACCACTCTATTATTTCTGGGCATGCTCTCTCTCTCTCTCTTCTTTAATATAATGCTATTTTCAGCTATATTAACTTTTGATTTCTTGTGTTATGACAGAGTTCTTCCTTCCTCAAGTGGATTCAATGCATTCAATGCTTAAGAAAAATAATCTCAACGATTATTTTTACTTCTCGTTTTTCTTTCCACTTATTTCAAATGTATCCAACGGATATTTTTGTTGTTGGATTCTTATAAATAGATGGGATTAGAAGAACAAAATGGCGAATCTGAAAGATATAAACAAAAGAAAGAAATCCAAGAAAAAGAGCCTTTATTGCATATTTTTCGAAGTGTTGAAAAGCAAGTTGCTGTGCGTTGAAGTTGAAAGAATCTTGAAGATCATTCATTGCTAAAAGTCGTCCAGCACTCAAAGCATTCAAAACTTCAGCTACCTTGGAGCTTATTTATTTATTGCTGAGGTTTTTCTACAAAAAGTTGTAAAGTATATCTTGAATATTTACTCATATAGGAGCTACTTGATTCTTATTTATTCTGAACTCTTGTAAAAGGGTTAGTGTTAACCCTTGGTTCTTGTTGGCTTCCTTGTGCCATTAAACAAGAGGACTTGCCCGGTAAGGCTAGGGGTTGGCTTTCGTTGTGCCATTAAACAAGAGGACTAGCCGGGTAAGGCTAGGGGTTTGGCTGCCTTGTGCCGTATAAACAAGGGGGCTAGCTAGGAGTTTGTCTGCCTTGTACCGTATAAACAAGAGGGCTAGCCCGGGAAGGCTAGAGGTTGTAATCATTGTGATATGATTAGTGTGAAATTTTCAAAGGTTTTGGGGAGTGGACGTAGGTGCTGAGTTTGGCACCGAACCACTATAAACTCTCTTGTGTTTGTGGTTGCTTGATTGTTTGCATTATTATTAGTTTGTGCACCTCACTACACCGCTGCCAAAAAAATTTAATTTGGGATTAAAGAACATATATGTGCTATTAATTAATTTTTAATAACCCAATTCACCCCCCTCTTGGGTTGCTACATCTGGGCAACAGCGTCATACCTACATAAGAAGTCATATGCCAGCCACACACCTGCCATCCTCCAGCACAAGCATTCCATATGCCATCTAGTAGAGCAAGCAGGTCAACAAGATAAGCCTCAATCCCCCAAATCATGCAACCTTATTTGGAAGAATTCTAGCCCAAAGAAGCAGCAAAGGGATGCCCTTTATTGCCCATAAATTGCCTTTTTTGAAAGGGATTTGTATGGCATAAAGTTTTTTTTTCATGTAATCTAATCCACACTTTAGAAAGAAAGTGGGCGCCTCTTTTCTTTTCATATCTGTATTTACTTGGGCCCTAAGTCTTTTTCTCTATAAAAGAGACCCTCTTGTATGAATTATGCATCTTTGAATTATTAATCAATCAATCTAGTTTTGAGTTATTGTGAGTTTTGTTATTTGGTTCTCTGGTACTCTTGATTTCCTTCTCCTGTGTGTGCCAACATCCCAATCTCCAGAAGAAACCATGGCCGCTGCCCTTATTTTCCTCTAGTGGACGCCCAAAAGCTTCTTGACCGCCCCTCCTTCTTTCTTGCCTCTTTGCCTATAATCTGACTTTTCTCTCTTATTCTTTAACCCTTGGATGGTGTTCTTGCAGGTCCCTCAGTAATCACAAATTCAGGATTCAAGGTGATCGCCATCAAGGTCAGTGAATACTTAGTCGCAGATCCACTAGCTCAGAGCTTGGTCATCCAGGATGCATCCACCAGGTAGAGCGATCCCTTCAGCATCTCAATCTTCTCATCCTACCTGATATACCCTCTCTAATCTACTAGTAGCTTTATTGTGGGAGAACAAGCCCTACCAGGGCTTCTTAGCCTTCGTGGTCTTTCTTCTTTACTTTTCTGTGGAACTATTTTACGTGTAGAGTTACTGTGAGTTTTTATGAATCCTTCTTAGGCTATTACCTCGGGTGATTGGGAGGTCTATGAGCAGCTATTATCCTCTCAAGTGCCCCTTTGCAAAGAGCTTCTATCGGAGGAGAATCTTTGGCATGCTGGTCTAGCCTCAGGTGATGGTAAGCGACTGCATCCTTCCTCTTTCCCTCCCCCTTTTTTTTGACTAAACTCCTGGCATGTGTAGATATGAGGATATCCACGGACGTCATGAAGAGGGCAGTTGAGAAGAAGAGGCGGACCATTGATGATGATGCTGGGAGGTCGGAGAAAAGGCCTCGTCCCTGATCTTCGGTCCATCCTCCACATGGGCACTAGATGGCCCAAGAGGAGTCTGCTCCATCGATCGATCTCACCATCGAGTTGGCCTAGGAGGAATCGAGGGGCAAAGTGGCCCCCTCAGCAATGGAACTGACCCCCTAAGAGATCGAGCCGGTCCCCTCAAAGATGGTACCAACCCCGAAAGAAGGCCCGCCAATGGGGGAGCAGGTGGGTGAGGAGGCCCCGGCGATGATAGAGTCGGCGACGAAGGAGGCCGCCGCCTGAGGGGTCGAGCATGAGGAGGTACCGCCTATGTCCGAACCCACGCCCATGACCTCTGTGGCAGTCGGACCTTCTGATGTGGACGAGATGGTGGCGATCCCATCACGGCCGTCGTTGATGAACCACCACTGTAAGGCACAACAATTGTTGGCTTAGGCATGCCCACCAGAGTTCCGATCGAAGCTCAACCGCCAATGGGCCATGGATGTTTTTGACGACATGCTCGTGGCTCTGCTCTAGGTAAGTATCTTTTTGTTCCTTCATGAGATTTTCCTACCACGATACATACTGACAAGAAGTATTTTCATGCAGATGGTGAACTGCATGTTTGCCACTCGAGACGTTGACCTCCGAGCCAACACGATCGTCACCCGCACCCGGCGGGACCTCTCTGCCACTCAAGCCTGAGCTGAGAAGGCTGAGGGCTAACTGGAGTTGGCCTATGCCGAGAGGGCAAAGGAACTCCTGGCTGCCCAAGAGTCAGGTCGTGAGTGGGAGACCCAATTCGAGGAGGCAAAGCGCTAGGTGGCAATGGAGCTCGGGTGCGCCCGGGTCACCGAAGCAAAGTTGGGGAACATTGTGCCAGGCTGAAGGTGTGTGACCTTCAGCTCCACACCGTCATCCTACAAGTGAGGGCGGCCAAGGAGCAGGCCGTTGATGCCGAGATGATCGCTCGAATGGTTGATGCCAAGGTGGCCGATGCCGAGGTGGATATGCGTGCGGCAATGGTGAAGGCATTGGAGATGGAGAAGGTGGTACGAGCTGCCGAGGAGAGGGCCACAGTGGCCGAGAGGAAGGCCACGATGGCGATGGAGCACTACCGAGGCTCTGCCGATTTTAAGGAGGAGCTTTATACCCCTGGCGCAAATCAGCCAGTAGTACTGTAGTGCCCGGTTCAGATGAACCAGACTTGGTTCAGATGAACCAGACTTGGTTCAGATGAACCGAGCTTCTGGCTGTTGGGTTCCCCAGACTAACGCTTCGCTCCAGGTGAAGCGCTTAGTCTTCCAGGAACCCCCGTTCTGAAATGCTGCACTGTGATTAAATAGGGAGGATGAGGACCCTTCCTTCACGCAGGCGCACTTCTGTCATCAGGTAATCCCCTGGGTAATCCCTTGAGAGAGAGAGAGAGAGAGATAGAGATAGAGAGATAGAGACAGAGAAAGATAGAGACAGAGAGAGAGTGCACGGGAGATGGATCCAACTGGTCGACGCTTGGTTCAGGCCCGGTGGCATGCTCGCCGCCGCGCTGGGCCTGAGACTTGGCCGACGACTCCGCCGGCGCCGGGGGAGGCGTCCGGCGGGGTGGTGGTGGAGAGAGAGAGGAGAGGGAGGGCCAATTGGCCCTCCTCTCGTGTGGTGGAGGAAGCCGAACCGGCTTCCGCCGGTTGGTTTGGACCCGGCGGCGTGCTCGCCGCCTCGCTGGGCCCGAGCTTCCGCCTGTCGCCTCCATCGGCGCCGGGCGTGCATCCGGTGGACGTGAGGGAGATGACGAGAAAAAATTAAGGAGAGGGAGGAGAGGGGAGGCCGGCCGCGGCGGCGGCCGGCTCTGGTCTGGCCAACGGCGGCCGGACCGGCCCCAATTTGGCCGGAATCATCGCCGGCGCGATGAATTCCACGTGGGAGCAGCGGAGAGAAAAAGAGAGAAGGAGAGAAATTGAGGTAGAAAGAGGGGAAATGGAGGCCGGCCGAGGCGGCGGCCGGCTCCGGCCCGGCCTCCGGTGGCCGGGTCGGACGGAATTAGGCCGGCGGCGGCCCTGGCCGTCGGCCGGATGCTGTCCTCTGTTTCGGGCGAAACAGAGGAGCCGGGATCGAAAGACTGGCTGGGCTGGCTGGGCTGCCATCATTTGGGCCCTATTGGGCCGTGCAGCGAGCAGCTTTGGGGCCAGTTTTTGGGCCCCGTAACGGGCCGGGATTAGCAAGAAAATTTTATGGCTAGAATCTGGGTGAATTGTAGTTTTATGGGGTATTTTTACTTCCCTAATTGGGTGTGTATAGAGGAAGATATTCGAGCCCGAAGTTGGGCCCGTGAACTAGTCTGGGTAGGGTCTTAAGGGTCATTTTATTAATTAGATTATCGTGAATTAATTATGTCCATTGATCCTGTAGGTGCCCAGACATCTGATTAGTTGGTTCATCATTGGGATTTGCATAGGAGGTAAGTAAGACTATTATGCAATTTAATTGTTTAATTAATAAATTAAGTATATACAGTTTGCATGCATTTTTATAAATTAACTGAATTCTCTATGTAGCATGGAACTGTGGATTTCAATTGAACAATTACATGATTGGTAATGATTTATTGATGTATATGCTAGAATTGTGATTGTGTTTATATTGAGGTGATTATATGCACTTCCTTGTACTGTGCAAAACACTGTGAGATATTGTGAGATACAGATGCATGATGCACATGAGATGAAAATGTTAAATATATTTATATGTGTCACCGCGGTTCTCCTTTACTATGGCCCCACACATTGTAGATGTGTTCTGTATGATTTTTATGGCCACACACACTGGAGATGTATTCTGTTATGATATGGCCCCACATATTGTAGACATGTTCTGTATGATTTTTACAGCCTCCCACACTGATGAGTGTGTTCTGTTATGGTATGGCCCACATGTCTTACAATGTGTTCTGTATGATTTTTATGGCCACATACATCGTAGAGTGTGTTCTGTTATGCTATGGCCTTACACATCGTACAATGTGTTCTGTGGATATTGATGGCCACACATCTGGAGGATGTGCTCTGATTGAGGTATTGCAGGGCCATGGGTCACATAGGAAATCTATAATTATATAACAGTGAGTTTGCCAGTTTGCATATTCTGATGATTATCAAATGTTCAATTTATGTTATGTTGATAAATGCATATGTTGATAGCATGTTAAATATAATATGATTGTATAATAGGCTTACTTAGTGAGTGTAAACTCATTAAACCTTCACCATGTTTTTCAGAGCCTCAGGGTTGATGATGGAGTTGATGGAGCTTTCAATAAATAAAATAAGAACCATTGCATTGGTGTATTCCTATTATGTTTGTGTGTAGGGCTTGTTGTAGCCCAACTTTATTAGCATGACTTGGATGTAGGGTTTGATACCCAAAACTTATAATTATCAATTGTATTATGGTTGGTTTTCATAATTATTGTTTCAACTGAATCGTATGTCAAGATTTTATGATGCCTTGCGTGCCCGGCACGCGGCGGGCTATCACCCTAGCCCAATATTTGGGTATGGGGCGTGACAGCTTTAGTGGTATCAGAGTCAGGTTTATTGACCTTAGGATCACATACATAATGACACCCTAGGCGAACAAATAGGTTGACATTGAAACAATTATCACTTCATATGAATTTCCAACCTTATGTTTTGGTAGCCTGATATGAAAAGTTTGGTCATGATTCTAATAATAACTAAATTATCAGGAGATAGTAATGGCTCACACTAGAAGTCAACAAAATGTTGAGGGCTCCCAGGTTGGAAATGTTGGTCAACCAGGAGGACAGGATGCTACTGTAGGTGCTGCCCCTGTCAACCCTGTCGGGGTTGATCATCAGCGACTCCAAACTGAGATGCTTCAGGTTCTTTCAGGCATGGCTCAGTCGATGAGAGACATGCAACAACAGATTCAGCAAGCTTTACCCTCTTGGTCAACCACTCCTGCTCCGCATACTCAGCCTACTCCCACTATTCCGCAGAGTCAGCCTACCCCTATTGTTCCGCATACACAGCCTGCTCCCACTATGCCACAGTCTCTATTTGTCCCTCCTGCTCCACCAATTCTGCCCACTGTACCTACTACTCATTTCACACAATTGACCCAGCCTACTCCACCTCAACCCTGGGCAGGGATTGGCCGTAGCTTTGCAGATTTCAAGAAGTTTGCCCCTGCTCCTTTTTCTGGTTCTAGCAACCCTATTGACGCTAAGAGATGGGTGCGAGATATGGAGAAGGTTTTTATGGCCCATGGTAGCCAGGAGTTGGAGCGGATCAGATTTGCTACTTATCTTCTCCAGGGGGAGGCTTATGACTGGTGGCTAGTTGAGGAGCAGCGTCGTGGTGGTCAGGTCATATCTTGGGGAGAGTTTAAGGAGATATTCTTTGACAAGTACTTTCCCAGGAGTGTACAAAGGAGGATGGAATCAGAATTTCTTAAGTTGGAGCAAAGGAATCTCACTGTGGCCCAATATGAAGCTGAGTTCACCAGATTGGCCCGGTTTGCTCCAAGCATTGTGACTAATGAAATGGCCAAGATCACCAGATTTACTGAAGGGCTACGACCCAGACTGATGCAGGCAGTCAATGCATTTGAACTTCATTCCTATAGTGCTGTGGTGAATAAGGCTTTGGTAATTGAGAGAGATATGAATACAGTTCAGAGGGATTGGGAGCAGCAGAGAAAGAAAAAGGGGCCTATTGCTGGCCAACCCCCAAACCAGGTCAAGAAGAGAGGTGCACAGCAGGCCCCAGCAGGACAGAGGAATAGAGAGTCACGTTGCCTTCGCTGTGGGGGTTTCCACGTAGGAAGGCCTTGCCGTGGTGTGGTGGGTGCCTGCTACCGATGCGGGAAGACTGATCACAAAATGGCTACCTGTCCACTTCAATTGACTCAGCAGCCCTCTTCTAGTCAAGGGTTGTTTCAGCAGCAGCAGCAGCCACCGAGGACCCAAGGTAGAGTCTTCAACCTCACTCAGCAGGATGCTGCCGCTTCTAATTTGGTGGTGACAGGTAAACCATTTAAATACTTACTTAGGATAATACCTTTTCTAGTGCAATGTATTAGTAATTACTAGAACATTAGATTAAATGCTAAATCTTTGATATTGAAACAAAATTTACTTATATCCAGGAATGATTAAAGTTGGCACTGCGTATGCTCAAACACTTATTGACCCGGGTGCCACGCATTCATTTATATCTGACACCTATCTTAGCAAGAACACATCATTGATACCTGAATCTCTTGACCATGAGTTGCTCATTGCCTTTCCAAATGGTGATATTATGAAAGTTGGCACAGTATGCAGGTCCTGCTTGATTATCATTGAGGATATGAGATTATATGCTGATCTTTTTGTCCTTCCATTGAAATTCTTTGATGTTATCCTTGGCATGGATTGGTTAGCCTCCTATCATGCTTCTGTAGACTGTTTCAGGAAGATTGTCAATTTTAAAATTCCAAATCAGTCTGAATTCAGTTTTACTGGGGGTTAGTCACATCTAGCCTCTGTGTTCATTTCAGCGCTGCAGGCTGGAAGGTATTTATTAAGTGGTGGTCAGGGATTCCTTGCTGTTGTTATGGATCTTCAAAAGGTGGAGGCCAAGTTGGAGGATATCCCTATAATTAGTGAATTCCCTGATGTCTTTCCAGATGAACTATCGATTTGCCCCCTGACCGGGAGGTTGAGTTCGCCATTGATTTGATTCCTGGAACTGGACCTATATCCAAGGCCCCTTATCGTATGGCCCCGGCTGAGCTAAAAGAGTTGAAGGACCAATTGCAGGAACTCTTAGATCGGGGATTTATCAGCCTAGTGCTTCTCCTTGGGGTGCTCCAGTTCTATTTGTTAAGAAGAAGGATGGCAGTCTTCGGCTATGCATTGATTACCGAGAAATCAACAAGGTAACAGTGCGGAACAGATATCCTTTGCCGAGGATTGATGACTTGTTTGATCAACTCCAAGGAGCCCGAGTATTCTCGAAGATTGATCTCAGGTCAGGTTACCATCAGCTTAAAGTCAAGGAGGGAGATGTGCCTAAAACAGCCATTCAGATCTAGATATGGCCATTATGAGTTTCTGGTGATGCCGTTTGGTTTGACCAATGCCCCGGCAGCGTTCATGGACTTGATGAATAGAATCTTTAAGCCATATCTGGATCGGTTTGTGGTGGTCTTCATTGATGATATTTTGATCTATTCTAAGAGTCACAGGGAGCATGAGGATCACTTGAGGATTGTGCTTCAGACTCTTCGGGAGAAGAAGCTTTATGCCAAGCTGCAGAAGTGTGAGTTTTGGTTGGACCAAGTAGCTTTCTTGGGTCATGTAATTTCTGTGGATGGCATTTCTGTGGACCCAAAGAAGATTGAAGCTATTATTAACTGGTGTAGACCTTCCAATGTGGCGGAAGTTAGAAGTTTCTTGGGGCTAGCCGGGTATTACCGTAAATTTGTGGAAGACTTCTCTAGCATTGCTCTACCCTAACTCGTTTAACCCAGAAGCGAGTAAAGTTTGATTGGACAGAGGAGTGTGAGAAAAGTTTCCAGGAGTTAAAGCAGCGATTAGTGTCAGCTCCCATCCTTGTTCTTCCGTCAGGATCTGAGGGTTTTACACTTTTTACTGATGCCTCTCGAAGAGGATTGGGATGTGTTCTGATGCAGAATGGAAAGGTGATAGCCTATGCTTCCAGACAGCTGAAGCCTTATGAGCAGAATTATCCTACTCATGATCTGGAATTAGCTGCGGTGTTTTGCTTTGAAGATTGGCGGCATTATCTCTATGGAGTGTCATGTGATGTGTATACAGACCATAAGAGTCTAAAATATATCTTCACTAGAAGGAGCTCAATTTGAGGCAGAGGAGGTGGTTGGAACTTCTGAAGGACTATGATCTGAATCTACATTATCATCCAGGGAAGGCTAATGTTGTGGCTGATGCTTTGAGTAGGAAGACCTCTTCGGAGTTAGCTGTCATGCTTACCTCCCAGCCTCATATTCTAAAGGACCTCGAGAGGTGGGAGATTGGTCTGAGAGTACAGCAGTCTGATGGACTTGTTGCTGCACTTATTCTTCAGCCGACCCTTGTTGACAGAATTAAGTCCTCCCAGATGGAAGATCCAGATCTTCAAAGACTTAAAGTTGCAGTTCAGTCAGGAGATCAGAATGAATTTCATGTAATGGATGATGGATCCCTGAGATTTGAAGGCAGACTCTGTGTGCCTAGTAATGAGGAGATGAAAACCGAAATTTTAAGGGAGGCTCACTACTCTCCCTATACTGTGCATCCTGGTGGTACTAAAATGTATAGAGACTTAAAGGAGAATTTTTGGTGGAAAGGGATGAAGAGGGATATTGCTCAGTTTGTGGCCAAGTGCTTAGTATGTCAGCGGGTGAAGGCCGAGCATCAAAAACCTGCGGGACCTCTTCAATCTTTGATGATTCCTCAGTGGAAATGGGAAAAGATTACTATGGATTTTGTGACTGGTCTGCCCAAAACTCCCAGGAGTAATGATGCAATTTGGGTTATTGTGGACAGACTGACAAAATCAGCCCATTTTCTACCTTTCAGAGTTGGAGTCTCGAGTGATAGATTAGCTAACATGTATATTGAGCAGATAGTGAGACTCCATGGCATTCCTGTTTCTATTGTATCTGATCGGGATACCAGATTTGTATCACAGTTTTGGAAGAGTCTTCATAGAGCCTTGGGGACCAAATTGAACTTCAGTACGGCTTATCATCCCCAGTCCGACGGGCAGTCAGAGAGGACCATACAGATTCTAGAAGATATGTTGCGCGCCTGTGTAATGGACTTGGTGGGGCTTGGGATAACCACTTATCTTTGGTGGAGTTTGCTTATAACAATAGTTATCAAGCCAGTATCCAGATGGCCCATTTGAGGCTTTGTACGGTAAGAGGTGCAGATCTCCTTTATGTTGGGATGATGTGGGGGAAAGGAAATTGCTAGGCCCTGAGCTGATCCAGCAGACAGTTGACAAGGTGCATTTGATCAGGGAGCGTCTTCGTACAGCTCAGAGCAGGCAGAAAAGTTATGCTGACATCAGAAGGAGAGAGTTAGAATTCCTGGTTGGGGATCATGTTTTCTTAAGGGTATCACCAACCAAGGATGTGATGAGATTCGGGGTTAGAGGAAAGCTTAGTCCACGATATATTGGACCTTTTGAGATCTTGAGCAGAGTTGGGGAGTTGCTTACAGCTTAGCACTGCCTCCGATCTTATCAGGTGTTCACAATGTATTCCATGTATCTATGCTGAGGAAATATGTTTCAGACCCCAGTCATGTTATAGCTTATGAACCTATTCAGTTGAGGAAGTATTTATCATATGATGAACATCCTGTGCGTATCGTGGACCGCAAGGATCAGATACTAAGGCGGCGTACCATCCCGTATGTCAAAGTTCAGTGGAATAATCACACTGAGAGGGAGGCTACTTGGGAACTGGAGGAAGAATGAAATCAAAGTATCCACAATTATTTGAAGGTAATTTATCTATCTCAGATTATTGACTTTAGAGATTTTAGTACACCAATTTCGAGGCCAAAATTTTTATAAGGAGGGGAGGATGTAGTGCCCGGTTCAGATGAACCAGACTTGGTTCAGATGAACCAAGCTTCTGGCTGTTGGGTTCCCCAGACTAACGCTTCGCTCCAGGTGAAGCGCTTAGTCTTCCGGGAACCCCCATTCTGAAACGCTGCACTGTGATTAAATAGGGAGGATGAGGACCCTTCCTTCGCACAGGCGCACTTCTGTCATCAGGTAATCCCCTGGGTAATCCCTTGAGAGAGAGAGAGAGAGATAGAGAGATAGAGATAGAGAGATAGAGACAGAGAAAGATAGAGAGAGAGAGTGCACGGGAGATGGATCCGGCTGGTCGACGCTTGGTTCAGGCCCGGCGGCGTGCTCGCCGCCGCGCCGGGCCTGAGACTTGGCCGACGACTCCGCCGGCGCCGGGGGAGGCGTCCGGCGGGGTGGTGGTGGAGAGAGAGAGGAGAGGGAGGGCCAATTGGCCCTCCTCTCGCGCGGTGGCGGAAGGGTTGGTTCGGGCCCAGCGGCGTGCTCGCCACCTCGCCGGGCCCGAGCTTCCGCCTGTCGCCTCCACCGGCGCCGGGCGTGCGTCTGGTGGAGGTCCGGCCGGCCAAGGTGGCCGGCCGTGCCGCCGGCACAAAGACATGCCGCGCGGATGTGAGGGAGATGACGAGAGAAAATTAAGGAGAGGGAGAGAGAGGGGAGGCCGGCCGCGGCGGCGGCCGGCTCTGGTCTGGCCAACGGCGGCCGGACCGGCCCCAATTTGGTCGGAATCATCGCCGGCGCGATGAATTCCACGCGGGAGCAGAGGAGAGAAAAGAGAGAAGGAGAGAAATTGAGGTAGAAAGAGGGGAAATGGAGGCCGGCCGAGGCGGCGGCCGGCTCCGGCCCGGCCTCCGGTGGCCGGGCCGGACGGAATTAGGCCGGCGGTGGCCCTGGCCGCCGGCCGGATGTTGTCCTCTGTTTCGAGCGAAACAGAGGAGCCGGGATCGAAAGACTGGCTGGGCTGGCTGGGCTGCCATCGTTTGGGCCCTATTGGGCCGTGCAGCGAGCAGCTTTTGGGCCAGTTTTTGGGCCCCGTAACGGGCCGGGATTAGCAAGAAAATTTTATGGCTAGAATCTGGGTGAATTGTAGTTTTATGGGGTATTTTTACTTCCCCAATTGGGTGTGTATAGAGGGAGATATTCGAGCCCGAAGTTGGGCCCGTGAACTAGTCTGGGTAGGGTCTTAAGGGTCATTTTATTAATTAGATTATCGTGAATTAATTATGTCCATTGATCCTGTAGGTGCCCAGACATCTGATTAGTTGGTTCATCATTGGGATTTGCGTAGGTGGTAAGTAAGACTATTATGCAATTTAATTGTTTAATTAATAAATTGAGTATATACAGTTTGCATGCATTTTTATAAATTAACTGAATTCTCTATGTAGCATGGAACTGTGGATTTCAATTGAACAATTACATGATTGGTAATGATTTATTGATGTATATGCTAGAATTGTGATTGTGTTTATATTGAGGTTATTATATGCACTTCCTTGTACTGTGCAAAACACTGTGAGATATTGTGAGATACAGATGCATGATGCACATGAGATGAAAATGTTAAATAGATTTATATGTGTCGCCGCGGTTCTCCTTTACTATGGCCCCACACATTGTAGATGTGTTCTGTATGATTTTTATGGCCACACACTGGAGATGTATTCTGTTATGATATGGCCCCACATATTGTAGACATGTTCTGTATGATTTTTACGGCCTCCCACACTGACGAGTGTGTTCTGTTATGGTATGGCCCACATGTCTTACAATGTGTTCTGTATGATTTTTATGGCCACATACATCGTAGAGTGTGTTCTGTTATGCTATGGCCTCACACATCGTACAATGTGTTCTGTGGATATTGATGGCCACGCATCTGGAGGATGTGCTCTGATTGAGGTATTGCAGGGCCGTGGGTCACATACGAAATCTATAATTATATAAACAGTGAGTTTGCCAGTTTGTATATTCTGATGATTATCAAATGTTCAATTTATGTTATGTTGATAAATGCATATGTTGATAGCATGTTAAATATAATATGATTGTATAATAGGCTTACTTATTGAGTGTAAACTCATTAAACCTTCACCATGTTTTTCAGAGCCTCAGGGTTGATGATGGAGTTGATGGAGCTTTCAATAAATAAAATAAGAACCATTGCATTGGTGTATTCCTATTATGTTTGTGTGTAGGGCTTGTTGTAGCCCAACTTTATTAGCATGACTTGGATGTAGGGTTTGATACCCAAAACTTATAATTATCAATTGTATTATGGTTGGTTTTCATAATTATTGTTTCAACTGAATCGTATGTCAAGATTTTATGACGCCTTGCGTGCCCGGCACGCAGCGGGCTATCACCCTAGCCCAATATTTGGGTCTGGGGCGTGACAAGTACCCTTGGCGTAAGGCTTTGTATGCCAGTGCTTTGCCCCTTAGGTGGTCCCTACAGACGCCTTCATGAATCTTATGGAGGATATAGTTGGACTCTATAAGATCGACCCATCTGAGGAGAGAAGAGGAAAATGACCTCTGATATAGCCACCCGTCCAGCAACAAAAACTTGGAGGCTCTCCATTTGAGTAGCTTGGCCTTTTCATGATCAATAAGAAGGGTGTCGTTGGTGAGGTAACGGATGTATGCGTCCATCCATGTAGGTTCTTGGGTGACTAACAGCGCTTCTTCTATCCCATTGATGCTTGTGATCTTTAGGTGCTCCACGTAGGTTCTTCCCAGGGCCCCGTTCGCTAATGTGGCCAATCGGGACAAGGCGTTAGCCCTAGAATTTTTTCTCCTGAGGATGTAGCTAATGCTAAAGTGCAAGAAGAATGAGGTCCGAGAAGAATGAGGTCTATGATTGGACCTTACTCAGGTATCGGGACATGATGGGATCCTCGGCTTCATACTCTCCAGTGATCTGTCCGAAGATGAGCTCAGAGTCGATGAAGGCCCTGAGGACCTTTACTTCGAGCTTCCTCTTGAGCTTTATTCCTGCCAGCAAGGCTTTGTACTCAGCTTAGTTATTAGTGGCTTTGAAGAGAAACAGGAGGGCGTGTTCCACCACCATCCCCTCCGAACTTGCGAGAATAAGGCCTGCTCCGCTCCCTTCATAGTTTGAGGCACCGTCTACATGGAGAATCTAAGCCTCCCCCGCTCCTTTGGGCTCAACATCCGAGGGTGCCATAGGGGCTCTTCTAATGGCTCTTTGGTCCAAGAGCATTCGACCAGAAAGTCCACCAAAACTTGGGACTTCATGGCTGATCTTGGATGGAACAACAGGTCAAACTCCCCAAGCTTAACCACTCACTTAGCCAGTCGACCGAAGGTGTCAGGATAGGATAATATTGCCTTGAGAGGTTGATCCATGAGCACCATGATCGAATGAGCTTGGAAGTAAGGCCTGAGGTGCTGAGTAGAGACTATTAGTACGAAAATAATTTTTTTGGTTTTGGAATACTTGGTCTCCATATCATGAAGTACTTTGCTGGTATAGTAGATCGGCTTTTGTGCTCCACCAAGATCCATTGGTATGGGCACTAGGATCAGGCAGAGGATTCTTAATCATATGTGGATATCTGATTATGTTTTTAGGGTTTGATTCAGTTGAAAAACTAGGTTTAGTTTTTTTTATTTTAATTTGGGTCCAATTTTATTTTTGTTTGGGCATTTGAGTCCTGTCTTTTGAGTTGGTACTCTTTATTAGGATTGGGGTCATATTGAGTCAGTTGATTATGAGCTTGGGCAATTTGAGTCCAGTCCAGTCCAGCTGGTCTTATATGTATCCTATCCAATCCAGTTGGCATTATATTAAGTTCATTCAGCTTACAAGAGGAGACACCAGTATTGGAGCAGAAGACAAGGTCATCACAGTCAAACAGAGCAATGGATAAATTTAAGTTGGCACCACACCTACTTAAGAAGTCACATGCCAGCCACACACCTGCCACCCTCCAGCACAAGCATTCCACATGCCACCTAGCAGAGCAAGCAAATCAATAGGATAAGCCTCAATTCCCCAATTTATGCAACCCTGTTTGGAAGAATTCCAGCCCAAAGAAGCAGCAAAGGGACGCCCCTTATTGCCGCCCATAAATTGCCTTTTTTAAAGGGATTTGTATGGCATGAAGTTTTTTTTCCATGTAATATAATCCACACTTTAGGAAGAAAGTGGGTGCTCCTTTTCTTTCCATATCTGTATTTACTTGGGTCCTAAGTCTCTTGCTCTATAAAAGAGACCTTCTTGTATGAATTATGAATCTTTTAATTATTAATCAATAAATCCAGTTTTGTGTTATTGTGAGTTTTGTTATTTGGTTCTCTGGTGCTCTTGATTCCCTTCTCTTGCACATGCCAACATCCCAGTCTCTAGGAGAAACCTTGGCTACCACCCTTGTTTTCCTCTAGTGGACGCCCAAGAGCCTCTTGACTGCCCCTCCTTCTCTACTTTTTCTTGCCTCTTTGCCTCTAATCTGACTTTTCTCTCTAATTCTTTAACCTTTGGATGGTGTTCTTGCAGGTCCCTCAGTAACCGCAAATCCAAGATTCAAGCTGATCGCCATCCAAGTCAGCGAATACTTAGCTGCAGATCCACGGGCTCAGGGCTTAGTCATCTAGGGTGCATCCGCCAGGCAGAGAGACCCCTTCAGCATCTCGATCTCCTCATTCTACTAGGTACATCCCCTTAATCTGCTAATAGCTTTATTATGGAAGAGCAAGCCCTACCGGGGCTTCTTAGCCTCAGTTATCTTTCTTCTCATATTTTCTATGAAACTATTTTGCGTGCTGAAAATTACTGTGAGTTTTTCTGAACCCCTCATAGGCCCTTACTTCGGGAAACTAATCAATTAAAAATTATAAATCCTCTAAAATCTACTTGGATGCGATATCAGTCCTACATCAATTGGTATCAGAGCACAGTTAGGGCTTGATTTTCTTTCACATCCTTATCAGTATATCATCTGTTAATTGAATTATTTCTGCTTACATGCACATCAAAAAAATTCAAAATTTATTTTTCTGGATTTAGTATAATTGAAGGTATTTTTTATTTTCTAAAGATTTAATTTGATCTGTAAATTAATTACATGTCTGATTACTCACAGAGAACAGACTGCCCTATTTTTTTGTATTCAGAATATCTGAATTGATCTGAAACTTTATACTGAAAATCCTAATAAACTTTGATCTAATTAATGCAATAATTGTTTTGAATAATCTACATTTAATCCACTATTTTATGAAAATTTTTACGTTAATATTTGATCTGAATAATTTTTGAAAATTTGCGCATCATTGTTCTGTTCCATAGTCCTAAGAAATCTGAACTAATTCAAGATTTCTTGATTAAAACATATTAAATCTTAATTAAATCAAGAATTTTATTGCACATTCTGTACAAGACTTACCACCAGCACAACAAGTTTCAAAACTGAAATATACTCACAGAAAACATGAAAATTCCTGAGATTTGTTGTTGTTTCTAGATTTCTAGATTAGGGTTTCCGTACCATTCATTTGCATTAAACTACTCTTAAGGGCTCTCATTGTTGTCAGATAAGGAAGGGATTGGGACCCCTTCCTTGGACCAAAACAATCACCCATGCATTCTAAACCCAAGCCTCTAATCTAAAAGTGAGTAGCAACTTAACTGATATTTGCCCTAGAGGGCTAGGGACACCAACAGTCAATCTAGTATACTGGAGGATACTAGTACAACTCACTCTGGTGTGTGCTCTGAAACTAGTGTCTAGAAGAGGGATCAAATATCAAACAACTTAAGCAGAGTATCGGGGTTACTCTAATTAGGCCCTTACAATTTGCAAAAAGAACCTTTCCCCCTCCCACATGTCCCAACTGGCCAATTGAAGAGTTACTGTTAGATTGGCTTGCATTAAGCCAAATCCTTTACTTTGGATGATTAGGTCTAGCATACCGTAGTCTGAGTCAATTTGAGTATTGTGTGCTTGATTGTGTTTACATGTGCACTAGATCAGGAGCAACTTTTCGTCCGTTGCCACCTCCATTACAGGCTAAACCCATGACTAATCAAAACATTGAGGATCACTTGAGGATCATCACTGAACAACTAGCCCGAATGAACCAAGACATCAAGCAATCTGAGGCTAGATTACGATCCAGGTTCGATCAATTCGAAACTAGGTTAGGCATCCTAGAAGAAAACCGTAAGGACCACACTGAATCTGATAATGAGACCCCACCTCATCCTAGGAGAGCCCATCAGCCTGACCTCTACATAAGGCCAAACTCTAGGGGACCTCCACACCACGATCCTCACTTTGAAGATGGGCCTAGGAGACCACCTAGGCTTGATCCAGTCCTAGATGCCCCCTCTAGGAGACCCAATCATGAGGCAGTAGACCAAGAAGAAAGAATCCTTAGAAGTGTCAAACTTGAGACACCTACTTTCGATAGCTCTATGGACCCTAAGGACTACCTAGATTGGGAGGAAAAGATGGATCGGTACTTTGACTGGTATGACATGTTTGAAGAGCATAAGTTTAGGTTTGCCAAACTCAAATTAGTATGATAGGCTAGGTTATACTGGGCCACGTAGAGCGAAGTCAAGCACTAGAGGATAGAGACCCTATAGTCATCTGGCTACCATGAAGGCTAGACTTAGGTCCAATTATGTCCCCACATTGTATGACCAGAGCCTATTGGACTAGTGGTAGGGATTAGTTCAGGATAGCAAGACTATGAATGAGTATATTGCTAAATTTCAAGAGTATGCCATAAGGTGTAATATCATCCAGTCTTAGAAAGTCACCCTATCCAAGTTCAGGTATGGCCTGAGAGTATATATTCAAATAGAACTCTACCTGAAAAGGGTACATGACCTAGAAGAAGCTTACCAGGTTGCTAGGGATTATGAACATTTTTAGAGAAGACCACCCTATCGTATACCATAGGTTACCAAGAGCCCTAGCCCATATCCAGGATCTAGCCAGGCCTATCTTAATCATCCCAAGCCTACCCAGTACTTAGGCCCCTGACCACCAGACTTTCCCGAGTCGACCCTACACTAGCTGACCCAGTACAAGCCGAACCGAATTGAGTCGACCCCAGAATAGTACCCTTATACCCCAGAGAGAGGATAAGGGCAAATCTGTAGAGGTCTAGAGAAGTCCCAACTCCCAGGTTGTATGCTTTAAGTGCAACAAACCAGGACATATGATCAGTCAATGCCCAGTCAGATCCCTTCATATAGATGAGTTACTTGAGACTGAATCTGAGCCCATAGTTGAGCTTGAGGAAGAAGTCTATGAGGCTGATACCCATCTGATAGATGAGTACGATTGGGAGGAGGAAACATTTGAGTCTAAAAATCTACTAGGAGTGGTTAGATGTATCTTGACCCAGACCCAAACTAAGGACTAGGAAGATTGACGTAGGACTAACATCCTACAAACCTTTGTTAAGATAGGTGATAAGGTGCTCAAGATTATAGTGGATAGCGAGAGTTGCTTTAATGCCATCTCTGCCAATACAGTTAAGTCATTAGAATTGACCATAGTTCCCCATCCTAGTCCTTATAAGGTCTCGTGGGTAGATGCCACCCCTATCCCAATCAAGTCCAGATGCCAAATCCTAATCAAATTGCAAAATTATGAGGAAAAGATCTGGTGCGATGTACTTCCTATGGGTGTCAGTAGTATTATATTAGGTCAACCTTGGCTTTACGATCACGATGCCACCTTGTTTGGTTGATCCAACATTTGCTCTTTTAAATACAATGGGAACAAGTATGTGATACATCCAGCTCCACCTAGGGACCCAATCAAGAAAGGATCTAGTAGCCTTAAGGATAGCAAGCAAAGAGTTAATATGATTAAAGCTAAGGAATTAGAAAAGGACATCACTGAGGGTAACTCTGTTTGAATTTTGACCACTAAAGAGATCCATGAATAAGTCCAAAAGGAACAAACCCTAGAAGTAATTGAGACTCTAGAGGAGTTTAAGGATATCTTCGCTGAAGAGTTGCCTGATCAATTACCACCCCCGGGAGACATCCAACACGCCATTGACCTGATCCCAGGATCCCCCCTTTCAAACCTTCCCCATTATAGGATGAACCCCACTGAGCATCAAGAATTACAGAAACAAGTGGGAGAATTACTTAGGAAAGGTTTCATTAGGGAGAGCTTAAGTCCTTGTACAGTTCCTGCACTCTTAACCCCTAAGAAGGATGGTACCTGAAGAATGTGCGTGGACAGTAGGGCCATCAACAAAATCACTATCAAGTATAGGTTTCCTATCCCTAGACTAGATGACATGTTAGACATGATGGCGGATGCCACTATCTTTTCCAAAATAGACCTTAAGAGTGGCTACCATCATGTTAGAATTAGACCAGGGGATGAGTGGAAGACTGCATTTAAGACTAGAGATGGTCTGTTTGAGTGGGTCATGATTCCTTTTGAGCTTTCAAACGCACCTAGCACATTCATGAGAATCATGACCCAGGTCCTAAAAGAGTACATAGGAAAATTCATAGTGGTCTATTTTGACGATATATTAATTTATAGCAAAACCAAAGAGGACCATCTTAACCATCTCAGATTAGTCTATCAGATCCTTAGAGAGAACAGCCTTTATGCAAATCTTAAGAAGTATGATTTCATGATGCATAGGGTTATCTTTCTAGGTTTTGTGGTAACCCCAGAAGGTATCTCAGCATATCCTGAAAAGGTTAGGTCGATTATAGAGTAATGGGTACCCACGAATGCCCACGATGTCTACAGCTTCCATGGCCTAGCAACCTTTTATATGAGATTCTGTTGGCCCAGATGGCAACCCAAGAGGGGGGGTGAATTGGATTGTTTTAAAAATTAAGCCTTTTAAATAATTTAAACTATTGATGAGAGATGCAAACAATTAATTCAAGTTAAAGCACGATAGCAAGAGAGAGATAAATAAGCACGGCAAACACAGAAATTTTATAGTGGTTCGGTGTATCCAACACCTACGTCCACTCCCAAGCTCCACTTGGGTCCACACTATAATCACCTCGATTACAGTCGAGTTGTTTTACAAGCTTACAACCCAAACTTGTTGTTTTCCGGGATCACAACGAACCCAGCCGGTTTTACACGGGCTTACCAGCACAAAACCCAACACACAAGCTAACCTTAGCTTGTGACGAGGTACACTACCTCCACTAATTCAACCCTCTGATTGAATTAGTAAACCACAAGATAAAATGTAAGTTTAATACAAAACAGCTCCTTTAGAGCAGATATTTCAAAATAAAAGCAAGGTTTAGAAGAGCCTGTTTAGATTTGATTTGAGTGCAGGCTTTTCTTCTTTTCTTCTCTTCCTCAACTCCTTTGAAGTGTGGAATCGGGCCTCAGCTCAGATTCTTCACGGATTGAATGTTGGAGTTGATTTGAGCTTTTTCTTCCTTTCTTTGAATGTTGAAAATCTCTTGATTTGCTCTTGAATGGCTCTTGGATTTTCTTCTAGACTTCTCTTGGATTGATGAACTTGAGCACAGATGAAGTCTCCTTTGATTTCACGCCTTTTCTTTCACTCTATTTTTGAATCTCGGATTTTTCAAATGACGCTCTGTTTTTCCTCTTTTTCTGAAAGATTTTTCTTTTTCTCTCTTGATTTGTATTTCTTCTTTGATTTGAAAACGGCCTCTCTATTTATAGACTCTGCAAAATATAGTCGTTAGACACAAAGAAATCTAGCCGTTATTGAAAAATCTTACCGTTGACGCTGAGTTGGCATTCAAAAAAATCACGCCCAGATTTGTTGGAGTCGACTCCAGCTTTAGGCGAGTCGGCTCGAAGACGCGATACCAAAAATAGAAATATTCAGAAAGTTAAAGGGTCGACTCATCGAAAATAAGGTGTCGACTCCTGACAGTCGGGGGTCGACTCATCGAAGGTCGACTCGTCTCTGTATACTGAGTGGAGTCGACTCTGAAACTCTAGAGTCGGCTCCGGAACGTATCAAAAATCAGAGAATTTTCTGATTGACTTGAAATTCGTTCCAGATTCATTTTAAATCAATTTTTGACTTGAATACAATAAAATTGTCATTAGGAATCAATTCAAGAAATGTTCCAAAAACTCATTGATTGAGATATGAAGTATAAAAATTTCTTTTTGAAAGCTTAAACATGGAGCTTGAAGTTACTTTCAAATTGATTAAAGTCATACTTAACATACTCATTGATTGTTCTAAATAAATTCATTGCTCATGTAAATAAACTCATTGCATCTTTTAATATACTCATGGCTTTTGGTAATCATCAAAATCAATAAGATTGGGGCAACAATTTCTCAACAATCTCCCCAACAATCTCCCCTTTTTGATGATGACAAAAACATTGAGTATATGCATGATTGATTAAAGAATTTATTTTATTTTCATAGTTAGGCTCCCCCTGAATGAGGTAGCTCCCCCTATGAAACTCAAATAAATATTCCATTCATTCAATTTAAGCTTATACACAATTTAATGTCAAAATACAGCCTTTTCATCTAAATTGCTTTTTCATTCATTCACTGTATGTGTAATGTTTAATTATTACTTCCTTTTATCTCATTCATTCAATTATTTATTATATGCATATATAATAATTTAATTTCTCCCATGCATATACAGTTATAAAACTCTCCCCCTTTTTTGTTATCAACAAAAAGGTAGAGAAGCATCAAACATAATCACATTCATGATTTAAGATATGTTTTAACAAGATCTGAGATTCATTGATAATAGGAGAAGTACATTCAAACTCAGATTACATTGAGCATTCAAAACTGACTTTTCATTACATCAATGTATCAAAATGTAAAACATAATATGAACTTCATTACATTGCAAAGACTAAGCATCTATTACATCAAAAATGTGTCCTTACAATCCTTGTTAAGTGATCTATAATATTCTTCATTCCGTCAGTTTGAATCTTAACATAATCCTTCAGTCTTTCATCTACAAAAGTACAAGCAGTTAAATTTTGTCTTGAAGTTCAGCATTGCACTTTGCATAGGTCTCACCATCTCCACAGATGTCTTTAAGTTCTTCAAAAATATTCTTTAGGTCACCACTTAAAGACTCAGTAGAAGTGCTAAGAGTTGATTCAATCTTGGTGATCCGATCATCTAATGAATAAAGAGTTTCTTTAAGATTCATAAATTTATTGTCAAACTCTGTCTTCAATTTATCCGCCTGATCATCAAGAAGACTCTTAAGCTGCATTAACTGAAGATCTGAAAAACCGACAGACGAAGAAGATGACTGATCAACCATCGGAGCAGGAGAAGGAGCAGGAACAGGAACAGAAGAGCTCGGAGGTACAGGAGATGAATGTCTAACTGACGGTCCAGGTGCCTCAATATCTGCGGCTCTATCTTCCAACATACTTTTCCTTTCCCATCTGCCATCCTTCTTCACAAATCCATTCTATGAATAGTGGCCAAACTATAGTAATCAGTGTGTCTTAAATTTCTCATTGGCTCACTATCGGAAATGATTATCCCTTGGCTTTGAAAGATTTTAGTTAGTATCATGCCATAGGGTAGACTAGATTTCCTCTTGCTCCCACAATCAGCAATGTACCATAATATCATGCTCGGAAGATTGATAGGTTTTCCAGTCACTATAGCATCCATTACAAAGATATCTCTCTCAGAAACATAGTCAAATCTCCCAATCTTAGGGAATAGAATCCTACTACAAATATTATGGAGAAGTCTTAATTCCAAGGACAGTTGATTTGCATAGACTTCTTCAAAACCAACAATTCTTTGTTAAGCAATCTTGATAGAGCTGGGCTCTATCATCAGATGAAAAAGTAGAAGTACCAGACACTGGAAGTTCCAACAATCTTGAGAGTAAATCCACTGTCACATTATTCTATTTCCTCTAATGATGCTGACTAATCCATTGTCTCCTCTTGACAGATTTTTATAAAATTCTTTAACTAGGGCTGGGTAGGTTGGACAATCTAAAGAACATATCTTCTCCCATCCCATTTCAATTAACTGCCTCCCCACAAGAAAACCTTCTGCCTCAAATAATTCAAAATCAACCTTTCTCCCGGTTGTAATCACTCTATCGGCAAGACGGTCTACCTGAGATGTGGCCGTAGTAGGAGAAGCACTCGGAGTTGAAGAGGATGAGGTGGAATCCATGCTCGGAGAGGGTTCACGAGCGGGACGCCTCACAGTCTTCTTCACCGCCTTCTTCCTTTTCATCCCGGCCGCACCAAGCTAGAACCACGGGTTTTAGGAGCCATTTGATCTAGTGGAAAGGTTAATCAAGGATTTCTAAGGTTTTGGTAGGTTAGGAAAAATTTTGGAGAGAGTATTTGAAGATTTGAGATGATAGAAGTGAGCGACGAGTCGACTCTGCCCTAGATAAATCGACCTGGGACCACTTCGAGTCGGCTCCCGCAAAGTGTGGGGTCGACTCCGGGTAGTCACAGAAATTTATCCCGAAGTGGAGTCGACTCGCACAGAGATGGGGTCGGCTCCAGAGTTTCAGCAGAAACATGGAGTCGACTCCGATACTGACCGAGTCGGCTCCGAGACCATTTCAGAGCAAAAACACAAAGTTTCAGGGAATCTGAAATGTGTCCGGATATGATCATAAAAATTGATAAAATAATCATTGGAGATCAATTAGATATGAATTCTAGATAAGATTTCCTTAAAGATCAGGGATTTGAAAGAATTTTAGATAAAATTTCCTTAGGGGTTTCAAATTTATTCTAATGGATCACAAATCCCTAACTCTCCTCTAAGATAACAGAATCTTTCTTCACTCAAGGGTTTTGTAAATATATCAGCTAATTGATCTTCAGTATTAACATAATCAAGACATATTTCTCCATTCGTTACATGTTCTCTAATAAAATGATATCTAATTTCTATGTGTTTTGTTCTAGAATGTTGAATTGGATTTTTTGTTAGATTAATTGCACTTGTGTTGTCACATTTTATAGGTGTTTTGTCAAGTGTGATACCATAGTCTTCAAGTTGTCGCTTAATCCATAGGATTTGAGCACAGCAACTTCCAGCTGCAACATATTCAGCTTCAGTAGTTGATAATGCAACTGAATTTTGCTTTTTGCTAAACCATGAGATTAAGTTACTTCCTAAGAATTGGCATGCACCACTTGTGCTTTTCCTATCTAACTTACATCCAGCATAATCAGAATCAGAATATGCAATTAAGTTCAATGTTGAGTCTCTAGAATACCATAAGCCTACATTTTTTGTTCCATTTAAGTATCTTAGTATTCTTTTAACAGCAATTAAGTGAGATTCTTTAGGTTCTGATTGAAATCTAGCACATAGACAAACAGAGAACATTATATCAGGTCTACTTGCAGTTAAGTAGAGTAGGGATCCGATTATACCTCGATAGTACTTTTGATCAACTTTCTTACCTTCCTCATCTTTGTCTAATTTGCATGAAGGACTCATTGGAGTTCCAAGGGGTTTCATTGAATCCATACCAAACTTTTTGAGTAGTTCCTTTGTGTACTTGGTTTGGTTGATGAAAATCCCTTCCTTTTCTTGTTTGATTTGGAGTCCAAGGAAGAAGTTGAGTTCTCCCATCATGCTCATTTCAAACTCACCCTGCATCAACTTAGCAAATTCTTGACATAGAAGATTGTTAGTAGCACCAAAAATAATATCATCAACATATATTTGAACTACTAATAAATCTTTACCTTTTCTTTTCAAAAATAATGTTTTATCTACATTTCCTCTTATAAAATCATTTTCAATTAAGAATTTACTTAATCTATCATACCATGCTCTAGGTGCTTGTTTCAAACCATATAATGCTTTGTGCAATTTAAAAACGTGATTTGAAAATTCATGATCTTCAAAACCTGGTGGTTGTTCTACATATACTTCTTCATTTATAAATCCATTTAGAAAAGCACTTTTTACATCCATTTGAAATAAGTTAAAATTCATGTGACATGCAAATGCAAGTAATAGTCTAATGGCTTCTAATCTAGCTACTGGTGCAAAGGTTTCATCAAAATCAATACCTTCTTCTTGATTATATCCTTTTGCAACTAATCTAGCTTTGTTTCTAATTACTATGCCATTTTCATCTAGTTTATTTCTAAATACCCATTTTGATCCTATAACAGAATGATCTTTAGGTCTTTCTACTAATGTCCATACATTATTTCTAGTAAATTGATTTAATTCTTCTTGCATTGCTAACATCCAATTATTATCTTTTTCAGCTTCTTCAATAGTTTTAGGTTCAATTTGTGATACAAATGCAAGATGATTACTAATATTTCTCATAGATGATCTAGTTCTTATTCCTTGAGATGGATCACCTATAATCAATTCCTTAGGGTGACTATAAGCATATCTCCAATCTCTAGGAAGATCCATATCATTATGATTAGTGTTAGTATCATCATCCTTAGGTGAATCATTATCTTTAGCTTCTTGCTCATGATCTGAAGATACATCAATATTTAATTTTTCAAGATCTTTCTCAATTATGTTTGTATCTTCCTCATCATCAAACTTTTCGGAACGAGTTGCTAAAGATTCATCAAAACTACATGAATGGATTCTTCAACAACTAAGGTTTTCTTGTTAAATACTCTATATGCTTTACTAGTTGTTGAATATCCTAAGAATATTCCTTCATCAGATTTAGCATCAAATTTGCCTAAATTATTTTTACCATTATTATGAACAAAACATTTACAACCAAATGCATGAAAATATCTAATATTAGGTTTTCTGTTTTGCCATAGTTCATAAGGTGTTTTCTTAAGTATTGGTCTTATTAGGGCTCTATTTAAAATGTAACATGCTGTGTTTATAGCTTCCGCCCAAAAATACTTTGGTAGGTTGCTTTCACATAGCATGGTACGGGCCATGTCTTCTAAAGTCCTATTTTTCCTTTCTACAACACCATTTTGTTGTGGGGTCCTAGGTGCAGAAAAATTATGATTAATACCATTTTCAGCACAAAAATTTTCAAATAGGTGATTTTCAAATTCAGTTCCATGATCACTTCTTAGAGACACTATGGTAGTGTTTTTCTCATTTGTGACTTTCTTAAAGAATTTCAGGAATATCGAGAAAGTCTCATCTTTGTGAGCTAAAAACAATACCCAAGTGTATCTAGAGTAATCATCTACAATCACAAGACCATATTTCTTTCCTCCTAGACTTGTGGTTCTAGTTGGTCCAAAAAGGTCCATGTGAAGTAGCTCTAATGGCCTAGAAGTTGAAACAACATTTTTAGATTTGAAAGAACTTCTTGTTTGTTTTCCAAATTGACATGCATCACATATTTTGTTGTTTTCAAAATCTATTTTAGGTAGCCCTTTAACTAAGTCCATTTTAATTAGTTTTGAAATTAGGTGTGTGCTTGCATGACCTAATCTACGATGCCATAACCATCCAATTTCATTCATATTAGCATTATCAGCAATTAAGCAATGATCACTCATAGATAATTTGTCTAGATCAACCAAGTAAACATTGCCATGTCTATAACCAGTAAATACAATGCTATTATCAATGGAATTAGACACTGTGCAGAAAGAGGTTTCAAATGATACTTTAAAATCTTTATCGCACAATTGGCTTATACTAATTAAGTTATGCTTCAAACCATCAACATAAAGTACATTATCTATAAAGGTGGATGGAGTTATACGGATTTTACCAAGGCCCATAATCTGACCTTTACCATTATCACCAAACGTAACAACTCCTCCTTTCTTTTCTTCAAGGGTGATGAATTCTTCTTTGTCACCCGTCATATGTCTTGAGCAGCCACTATCAAGATACCACTTTCTCTTTGATCTCTTGGCCACAAGACATTCCTGCAATGAAATCAAACTTTATGTTTAGGTACCCAAGCTTTCTTGGGTCCTTCATGGTTAGTAGCAACAAATATTGTTCCTTTCGGAACCCATATTTTCTTCCCTTTAAAATTTAAATTCTTATTTGGTTTTTGTAAATTACATTCAAATGATTTATGCCCTTTTAAATTACATTTAAAACAAGTGATGTTACTTTGGCTAGCACGTACAAAAATTTTTTTCAAAGATTTTTGTTTTCTTAATGTATTGTATCCTAATCCAGCCTTGTCAAAAACTGCTTTTTGACTATCTAAAATCATGTTTAGTTTAGTGGAACTTAAGTGAATTTATCAACAATATCTTTGTATTTTTAACTTCTTTCTTTAGAGATTCATTTTCTACAATGTGCTGTTCATTTTCCAAAGATAGAGTTTGCATTTGCTTTTTCAAATCTTTTGTCAGATTTTCTTTTCAGATTTTAGTGTATTAATTTCATGAGTAAATCATTCTTTTCTTTAAGAAATATTTCCTTTTATCTTTTGAATCTTAATTGCAAGCATCACTTCATTTTTCTCTTTAATTAAGTTTATGTTTTCATTTTTCAGAGATTTATATTTCTTTTTCAAAATCTTAAAATCATCTACAAGTTCATTGAAGCTTCAAATAATTCATCGAAAGCAAAATCATCACAGGGGTTTTCAGTACTTACCTCGTCGTCGTCATTCGCCATAAAACAAATGTTGGCAACTCTTTTTGTTCTTCTTCTTCGGAAGAAGATTCATCACTGTCGCTCCAAGTTGCAACATACGCTTTCTTCTTTTTCTTGAAGGTCTTTTTCAATTGCGGACAGTCATATCTATAATGCCCCGGTTTCTTACATTCATAACAGATCAAGGGGTCTTTCTCTTTGTCCTTGTCCTTATCTTTTTCCTTTTCTCCTTCCATCTTATTTCCAAATTTTCTTTTGTGGAAGGGTTTCTTTCTCCTCATAAATTTCTTAAACTTTCTTGCTAGAAGAGCTGTGTCTTCATCATCATCCTCATCATCGCTGCTGCTATCTTCAACTTTTGCAGCCTTGAGGGCAATTGTCTTCTTCTTTTTGTTGTCCTCCTCCACATGTTGCTTCATTGTCAATTCATGGGTCATAAGAGATCCAAGAAGCTCTTCCAAAGGTAGAGTGTTTAGGTCTTTGGCTTCTTGAATGGCTGTCATTTTGGCTTCCCATGATCTTGGTAATGACCTAAGAATTTTGCGAACCAATTCAGCATTAGTATAGGTTTTTCCAAGACTCTTCAAACCATTAACAATATCAGTAAATCTAGTATACATGCATGTTATGGTTTCAGATTGTTCCATGCTAAACAATTCATATTTATGCACAAGTATATTAATCTTAGATTCTTTAACTTGGTTGGTTCCCTCATGGGTAACCTCTAATCTATCCCATATCTCTTTAGCGGAATTACAAGTAGAGATACGATTAAATTCATTAGCATCAAGAGAACAATATAAAACATTCATGGCTTTTGCATTAAGCTGAGCCATTTTCCTATCATTTTCATTCCAATCCCTTTCGGGCTTAGGAACTATAGAACCATCAACTAAGTGTGTGGGTGTACTAGGTCCATTAATTATGACACTCCATAATTCATAATCAGAGCTTGAATGAATATCCTCATTCTTGCTTTCCAATATGAATAGTTGGAACCATTAAACAAGGGTGGTCTATTTGTGGAATGACCCTCAGCAAAACTTGAGCTGGCTTGTGTTGCCATTTGGATCTTTCGCTCTTGATCGTGTGATCAATCAAAAACAAATGAGCACAAGCTCTGATACCAATTGTTGGCCCAGATGGCAACCCAAGAGGGGGGGGTGAATTGGATTCTTTTAAAAATTAAGCCTTTTAAATAATTTAAACTATTGATGAGAGATGCAAACAATTAATTCAAGTTAAAGCACGATAGCAAGAGAGAGATAAATAAGCACGGCAAACACAGAAATTTTATAGTGGTTCGGTGTATCCAACACCTACGTCCACTCCCAAGCTCCACTTGGGTCCACACTATAATCACCTCGATTACAGTCGAGTTGTTTTACAAGCTTACAACCCAAACTTGTTGTTTCCCGGGATCACAACGAACCCAGCCGGTTTTACACGGGCTTACCAGCACAAAACCCAACACACAAGCTAACCTTAGCTTGTGACGAGGTACACTACCTCCACTAATTCAACCCTCTGATTGAATTAGTAAACCACAAGATAAAATGAAAGTTTAATACAAAACAGCTCCTTTAGAGCAGATATTTCAAAATAAAAGCAAGGTTTAGAAGAGCCTGTTTAGATTTGATTTGAGTGCAGGCTTTTCTTCTTTTCTTCTCTTCCTCAACTCCTTTGAAGTGTGGAATCGGGCCTCAGCTCAGATTCTTCACGGATTGAATGTTGGAGTTGATTTGAGCTTTTTCTCCTTTCTTTGAATGTTGAAAATCTCTTGATTTGCTCTTGAATGGCTCTTGGATTTTCTTCTAGACTTCTCTTGGATTGATGAACTTGAGCACAGATGAAGTCTCCTTTGATTTCACTTTTCTTTCACTCTATTTTTGAATCTCGGATTTTTCAAATGACGCTCTGTTTTTCCTCTTTTTCTGAAAGATTTTTCTTTTTCTCTCTTGATTTGTATTCTTTCTTGATTTGAAAACGGCCTCTCTATTTATAGACTCTGCAAAATATAGTCGTTAGACACAAAGAAATCTAGCCGTTATTGAAAAATCTTACCGTTGACGCTGAGTTGGCATTCAGAAAAATCACGCCCAGATTTGTTGGAGTCGACTCCAGCTTTAGGCGAGTCGGCTCGAAGACGCGATACCAAAAATAGAAATATTCAGAAAGTTAAAGGGTCGACTCATCGAAAATAAGGTGTCGACTCCTGACAGTCGGGGGTCGACTCAAGAAATCATGGGTCGACTCGAGACAAACAGTTCTGTATACTGAGTGGAGTCGACTCTGAAACTCTAGAGTCGGCTCCGGAACGTATCAAAAATCAGAGAATTTTCTGATTGACTTGAAATTCGTTCCAGATTCATTTTAAATCAATTTTTGACTTGAATACAATAAAATTGTCATTAGGAATCAATTCAAGAAATGTTCCAAAAGCTCATTGATTGAGATAAGTATAAAAATTTCTTTTTGAAAGCTTAAACATGGAGCTTGAAGTTACTTTCAAATTGATTAAAGTCATACTTAACATACTCATTGATTGTTCTAAATAAATTCATTGCTCATGTAAATAAACTCATTGCATCTTTTAATATACTCATGGCTTTTGGTAATCATCAAAATCAATAAGATTGGGGCAACAATTTCTCAACAATCTCCCCAACAGATTCATTAGGAGATTTAGCACCATCGTCGCACCCATCATAGATTGTATTAGGGAGGGTAATTTTGAGTGGACTAAGTCAGCTAATAAGGCCTTCTTAGAGCTTAAGGATAGGATGACTCATGTACCTATACATAGACTTTCAGATTTTTCTAAGGTGTTTGAGGTTGCATGCGACATGTTGGGAGTAGGCATAGGTGGAGTGTTAAGCCAAGAAAATCATTCCATAACTTTTTTTAGTGAAAAACTAAATGAAGCTAAATTTAGATATTCTACCTATGATAAGGAATTCTATGCGGTAGTACAGGCCCTTAAGTATTGGAGACATTACTTACTGTCGTAGGAGTTTGTCTTATTTTTGATTATGAGGCACTAAGATTCCTGAACTCCCAAAAGTAGCTTAATTCTAGATATGGAAAATGGGTTGAATACATCCAGGCATACACTTTTGTCCTGAAACACCGTGTCGGGATAGAAAATAAGGTAGCGGATGCCCTGAGCCGTAAGTCTTTGTTGTTGAGTACTGTTAGCATCGAAGTTATAGGGTTCAACCAGATAAAAGATGAATATAAGACCCATCCTGACTTTGATGAAATTCATAAGACCCTTCGGCTAGAACCATCCAGTACCAGTGGTGATTATACCATCCAAAATGGTTACCTTTTTAGGAGAAATAGACTTTGTGTCCCTAGGACGTTACTTAGAGAGTTCCTAGTCTGGAAAATGCATGCTGGGGGATTAGCTGGTCATTTTGAAAGAGATAAGACTATTCTAGTGATAGAGGACCAATTTTATTGGCCAGGATTAAAAGGCTCATTGCCCTAATAGTAGCTCGATGTTGAACTTATGTTGTTGCAAAACACCAGAAGCAGAACACTGGTCTATATACTCCTTTGCCTGTGTCTGATCATCCTTAGCAAGACCTCAATATGGACTTCATTCTAGGATTACCTAAGACCCAGAAAAAGCATGACTCCATCTTTGTAATGGTCGATAGGTTCTCTAAGATGGCACATTTCATCCCTTGTTCGCAAACCTTTGACGCTTCTAGGGTAGCCCGACTTTTCTTAGATAGTGTGGTCAAGCTCCATAGCCTATCCAAGACCATTATTTCTGATAGGGATGTTAGGTTCACCAGTTACTTTTGAAAAATGCTATGGCATCTGTTAAGGATCAAACTTAATTTTTCTATAGCCTTTCACCTCCAAACGGATGGGCAGACTGAAGTGGTGAACCGTAGTCTAGAAAACCTTCTTAGGTGCCTTGTAGGTAAACACCTAGGAGCGTGGGATCTATTGCTGCCTCATGCAGAGTTCGCCTACAACAGCTCAGTGAATAGGTCCATGGGCAAAAGTCCATTTGAGATAGTCCATGGGTACAAACCTAATCGTCCACTTGATTTAATTCCTTTACTCCTTCACACACGAGTCTCAAAGTACGCATAAGCATTTACACAGCATATCAGAGACTTACATAAGGACATTAGCTAGAAAATAAATCTAAGTAATAAAACTTATAAAAGACTGGCTAACTTCCGAAGAAGTGCCAAAGAGTTCGGTGCAGAGGATTTTGTCATGGTTAGGCTTTGGCCTGAACGATTCCCACTAGGGATCATTAAGAAACATCACGCTCGCTGAGCTAGCCCCTTTAAAGTGATAGAGAAGGTAGGACCCAATGCCTATATGCTAAATCTGCCCTCAGATTGGGGCATTAGCTCTACCTTCAATATTGCAGACATAGTAGAGTATAGGGAACCGACAGTGATTCATAGTGAGTACTTTGGACCTAGCCCTCCTTTCATGAGCGAACCTACCCAGGAGTATTCACCACCAATTTTACCTAAGCGAGAAGAGTGGATCGAGCATATCCTGGACGATCAAGCCATTACAACCCAAAACCGCGGTTACCAACGCTACCTGGTCCGATGATAGGGTCACCCCAAATCCGATGATTCATGGATTACTCAAGAGGACTTGCAATGCCTCGACCCAGATCTCCTGAGAGCTACCAGAGCCAGAGTGACCCATACTTGACGGGGTCAAGTTTCTCCCACCCTAGGAGAATTGGTCTGGGCACCAGGATCAAGCAGAGGATTCTTAATCCTCTATGGATATCTGATTAGATTTGTAGGGTTTGATTCAGTTGGAAAACTAGGTTTAATTTATTTTATTTTAAATTGTGTCCAATTTTATTCATGTTTGGGCATTTGAGTCCTCTCTTTTGAGTTGGTTCTTGTTATTAGGGTTTGGGTCATATTGAGTCAGCTCATTATGAGCTTGGCTCAATTTGACTCCTGTCCAGTCCAGTTGGTCTTATATGTGTCTTGTCCAGTCCATTTGGTATTGTATTAAGTTCATTCAGCTTACAAGAGAAGACATCAGTATTGAAGTAGAAGACAAGGTCATCACAGTCAAACAAAACAGCTACTAAATTCAAGTTGGCACCACACCTACATAAGAAGTCACATGCCAGCCACACACCTGCCACCCTCTAGCACAAGCATTCCACATGCCACCTAGTAGAGCAAGCAGGTCAACAAGATAAGCCTCAACCCCCAAATCATGCAACCCTATTTGGAAGAATTTTAGCCCAAAAAGGTAGGCATTCCACATGCCACCTAGCAGAGCAAGCAAGTCAACAGGATAAGCCTCAATTCCTCAATTCATGCAATCTTGTTTGAAAGAATTCTAGCCAAAAGAAGTAGCAAAGGGATGCCCCTTATTACTGCCCATAAATTGCCTTTTCGAAAGGAATTTGTATGGCATGAAGTTTTTTTTTCATGTAATCTAATTCACACTTTAGGAAGAAAGTGGGCGCTCCTTTTCTTTCCATATCTGTATTTACTTGGGCCCTAAGTCTCTTGCTCTATAAAAGATACCTTCTTGTATGAATTATGGATCTTTTAATTATTAATCAATCAATCCAGTTTTTAGTTATTGTGAGTTTTGTTATTTGGTTCTCTAGTGCTCTTGATTCCCTTCTCCTGTGCGTGCCAACATCCCAATCTCTAGGAGAAACCCTAGCCGCCGCCCTTGTTTTCCTCTGGTGGACGCCCAAGAGCCTCTTGGCCGCCCCTCCTTCTCTACTTTATCCTTACCTCTTTGCCTCTAATCTGACTTTTCTCTCTAGTTCTTTAACCCTTGGATGGTGTTCTTGTAGGTCCCTCAGTAACCACGAATCCAGGATTCAAAGTGATCACCATCTAGGTCAGCGAATACTTAGCCATAGATCCACGGGCTTGGGGCTTGGTCATCCAGGGCGCATCCGCCAAGTAGAGCGATCCCTTCAGCATCTCAATCTTCTCATCCTGCCAGGTACACCCCCTCTAATCTACTAGTAGATTTATTGTGGGAGAGCAAGCCCTACCAGGGCTTCTTAGCCTCGGTGGTCCTTCTTCTCATATTTTCTATAGAACTATTTCGCGTGCTGAAAATTACTGTGAGTTTTCTTGAACCCCTCCTAGGCCTTTACTTTGGAAAATTAATCAACTAAAAATCATAAATCCTCTAAAATCTACTTGTATGCGATATCAGTCCTACATCATCCACGTAGACGAGGACGGAGCTGACAGCCTCTGGGGAGGCGGCGAGATAGAGGAGGAGGTCCTCTCCTTTCATCGGCTTTGACAGCAGCAGCGGGGTAGATAAAAACTCTTCCAATCCTTCGAAGGCCTTCTGACACTCTTTCGTCCACTCGAAGCCATTTATCTGAAGGAAGAAATTACCTCTAAGGCATGCATATTTTAAAATTTTGGTAACCATTACCAATGCGGAAGCTTTAAGATTAAATAATAATCTTTCCAACATGCATCAATATCATATCTTTGCCTTTTACTATATGATTGTTTGATCTAAATTATGCATATAAATAAAATTATTAAGATTGTATCTTGATCTTCAAGATACGAAGTCATATTGCTTGTCTTGAAGTCTGCCTTAAGATCTAGGGATCATATCACTTACCTTAAAAATAATAGGTAAATTTGTTGTGCTCTGCAGACGTTCAATTGTTCGGCCTCTAGAATCATCCATGTGAAGTCTCCGAATGATCGGATTTTTAGGAGTGCTAGCTTGCGAAAAAATAACTTTACTGATCTTGAATCCTCCCACTTGAATCTTCCTCCAAGATCCACCAAGCTTTTGCTAACACCAGAATCATAACAGAATTTTCTGTTCTAACTCTTAGAATTATGACACTTGGTTCTAATTCTTTAGAATTCCAATCAGTATTAAAGAATATCCTCTATTTACATGCATAATTCAGCCTTTAGGCCTTTGAATTCTAACATTTAGTTATCATATAACTATTTCATTTTAAGGACCTAATAATTTTAGAGGATTTAATAATCTAAAGATGAATTGACTAATCAAGTTCTTCCACTGAATCTATGAAGTCAGTAGAATGAGACAAGATTAAGTCAAGTTAAGTGGCATCTAAATCAGTCAGACTAATTTTTTTATAGGCATGGGTCAACTCAAATCAGGTAAATGATCTTAATCATAAATGATTTACCATTTTGACTAGGTAAGTGAGACCGATGGAAAGGATATGCTATTAACTCATTAAATATGCATCAATACGAGTAGCTCCTAATTAAAAATCATTCGGTCATTGATCCTAAAGTAACTTGCCAACTTACCTTGACATCATATGGTTAACCAATTTTGACTCGACCATCTAAGAGATTCATGCTCAATCATGGAGCCTAATCAATTTTCATTTGGTATAATCAAAGATATGGACATGATCAACTATAACTATTGTTTGATTTAGAGCATCCTTAACCTAATCTAATTAATTTAGATTTGATCACATACTCTTATAGACCATTTGATTTAAACCTTAGGGTTTAACCCTTTATAGACCTGATTTAGCTAACCCAAAATACTAAATATATTTTATGTTTCTATAGATTCCATGTCATATATTTTGAATCATGCATTATATGCAATATATAACTATTCATAATTTCTTTATTTAGATCATATCTAAAATAATTATGAATAAATATTTGACATTCAAATAAGATTTGTATGTTTCATAACATAGACAACAAACCTTCATATATATGTTTTATTCTAAACATACAATTATCATGCTTATATATCTTATATAACATCAATATGTATCAAATGTAAAACTTCTCTTGAGAGTGCATGTAAACTATGTTTGGTGCCAAAGATTAATATAAATTATCTTTTGACTAAGCATCAAAGATGAATGAACCATAGTGACACCTCAACACATCATAGAATACCTCGTTGAATGGGGTAATAAGGATTTTTAATCCATCTATGATCAGATGGCCTGGTGATCCGATTAAACTATAATTATAAAATTAATAAGAACACTAATTTACATGCAATAAATTAGATCAAGATGAAACCTGATACCATTTGAAGGTAGAAATTACCTCCAAGGCATGCATATTTTAAAATTTTGGTAACAATTACCAAGGCGAAAGCTTTAAGATTAAATAATAATATTTTTAACATGCATCAAGATCATATCTTTTCCTTTTACTATAGGATCATTTGATGTAAATTATGCATATAAATAAAATCATCAAGATCATATCTTGATCTTCAAGATAAGAAGTCATACTGCTTGTCTTGAAGCCTGACTTAAAATCTAAGGATCATATCACTTACCTTAAGAATAATAGGTAAATTCGTTGTGCTCTGCAGCCGTTCAATCGTCCGACCTCTAGAATTGTCCATGCGAAGTCCCCGAATGATCGAATTTTGGGAGTGCTAGCTCGTAAAAAAATAACTTTGCTGATCTTGAGTCCATCCACTTGAATCTTCCTCCAAAATCTACTAAACTTTTGCTAACACTAGAATCATACCAAAATTTTTTGTTCTAACTCTTAGAATTATGACACTTGTTTCTGATTCTTTAGAATTCCAATCAGTATCTTATTTGGTGAAAAATATCCTCTATTTATAAATATAATTCAGCCTTTAGCCTATTGAATTCTAACATTTAGAATTTTAACATTTGGTGGAAACAAAGAGGCACATTAATTCCATGTGAATTTTAACACTTAGAATTCTGAAGTTTGGTGAAAACCAAAGAGGCACATTAATTTCACCTGAATTCTAAAACTTAGAATTCTGACGTTTGAAAGTTATACATTAAATTTTGCATGAGAATTTAATTTCTCTTGAGATGAGATTTTAGTTAGCTCATCATATGAGATCCTTATGCAAGAAAAACCCTTTTCACATGGGGTTTGAGTTTAGGTTTTAATTTAAGCTGATTTGAATTTTTTAGATTGAACCCACATAGATCATGGTCCTAGCCCAAATCAAATTTGGCTAGTCCTGAATCTATCACTATAAGAAAAATGACTTATTATGATGAATTAATTCATCACAATAAGTACAAAAGTCACCGTAATAAGTTATTACGATGATAAAAAATTCATCATAATAAAATACAAAATCATTGTAATAACATCTTGTCGTAATAACTTGTTACATCAACTTTTTTTTCGTCATAATAAATACCTATTACGGCGAAACCATATCATCATTATATATTTTTTTAAAAAAATTAATTTAAATAAAAATTTATTACGGCAACTTATTTTTGTCGTAATATTAACCTATTACGATTCCTATACTAATCGATGTGCCCATCTAACAATGAAACCCGATGTCTGGAGAGGTCGAAGAGTTGCCTAGCAAACTCCAAGAACCCTAAGAAATAGTTATCATATAATTCATCCTTTTGACCACAAATGCTAAGGATGGCTTAAGAGCCTATCAACTCTAAACAGTAAATTCATAAAGTGATTTCAACTTTAGTGATCATGTGACCTTCACATGAAGTGCCTTGGCCAAGGTCTTGCTAAGTTGAAACATAAGCATTTCTTCTTTTAACAGGATAGGTCAAATTTCATCTTGATCCATAATTGACTACCATAAGTGCTTGACTGCACTCATTAACCTTTCGTAGCTAGATTAAAAATTGAGGTGGTCCGGCACCTAAGTACAGTGAGTTGCTTGCAAGTCACCGGTTGTGATCTTTAGGTCTTAAGGATACTTATAAACATATCTTCTCGGATTAACTCTTGACAATAGAGTATCCAAAAATGAGTCACGTTCGATAAAATGTACATCTATACTTTCACCTGTATGTCATATCAGTGTCTCTGTATTCCTTGGTTAAGAGGACAATCAATAAATATGATATACAACGTCCTATAATTGATAGCACTATGGCCCTATCATAGTATATCATTTGGTCGTGAATACTTTTAAGGACCTTCAAAGATAAATCCTTCTTTATTGTAAAAGAAAATCCTAAGGGCTTCATTACTATTAGGAGTTTTAAGAAGATGTCCTTGTAATGAATAAACTGTCAAATAACTTTTATTAATATATCAATTTATATGCATAATTTACATCAGCATAATCATCAAATGATTGGCTTTAGGATACAATTCGCAACATTATCTTCCGCAACGCCTTGAAGAAGGGCAGGCACCGCTCAGTTGACTTCGACAGGAACTGACTCAAGGCAACCACTCTTTCAGTGAGCCACTGCACCTCTTTCTTGTTGATTGATAGTCTCATATCGAGGATGGCTCGAATCTTCTTTGCATTTGCCTTGATCCCTCACTGGGTTACCAAGAACACTAGGAACTTACTTGTCGTGACCCCAAATGCGCACTTATGGGGGTTCAGCCTCACTCTGTAGTGGCGAAGGTCATCAAAGGTTCCTTTCAAGTCAGTAACATGGTCAACGATGCAAACACTTTTGATCAACATATCATCCATGTACACCTCCATGTTGTGCTCAATTTGGTTTTCAAAAACCTTGTTCATCAGCCTCTGGTATGTGGCCTTTGCATTTTTTACTCCAAAGGGCATTACCTTGTAGTAGTAGACACCTTTCTTGGTCACAAAGGAAGTAGCCTCTTTGACCCCTGGGTCCATCCTTATCTGATTGTACTCCGAGAAGGCAGTCATAAAATTGAGGAGCTCGTGGCCGGATGTGGCATCTACCAGCTAGTCGATCCTAGGCAATGAAAAACTGGCTTTTGGAGCATGCCTTGTTGAGGTCGATGAAGTTGATGCAAATCCTTCAGCTCCCATTGGCCTAGCAGGCTATCACCAAGTTGGCCAACCAGTTCGGGTAGTGTGCCTCTCGGATATGGCCGGTAGCGATCAGTTTGTTAACCTTCTCGTCGATGGCCCTCTGTCACTCGGGGATGAAACTTCTCTTCTTCTACTAACTGACCAGCACTTTAGATTGATGTTGAGCTTATGGGTGATCATCGCCGAGGGTATGCCAGGCATGTCTGATGCCGACCAAGCGAAGACATTTGAATTAGCCCACAGGAAGGTGAGAAGCTAGTCTCTTGCCTCCACAGGAAGGAGCACGCTGATCTGAACCATCTTTGTCAAGTCCTCCCCTAGCAAGAAGGTTAGCAGGCGCTCGGCCGATTCTCCCCTCCTCTCAAATTCTTTGGGATCGAGTAGCTTCGAAACCGATGGAGTAGCCACCTCCTGAGGGCTGGAAGCCACGTGATAACAGAGTGGCACTGAGTTTCACTCTTCGTGCATTTTCCTGACTCCTTCACTGGTGGAGTATCTGACAAGAAGATGCTTGGTGGAGATGATGGCATTCAGAAGGTTTTGACCAAGTCATTTGAGAATAGCATTGTAGGCCAGGAGCACTCAAACAATCAGGAATATCACCAAGACCGTGCTCTAACATTATGAATGGATGAATGATCTCTCCTTCCACCCTTACAGAATCTTCGGTAAAACCAACCAAGGGTGCAGTTACGGATTGAAGGAAGCTAGGAGACAGGTTCATCCAAACAAATGCATTATAGGTGAGAACATTAGCCGGACTTCCACTATCGACAAGAATCCATTTTACAGGGTGATTAGTGATTGTCATAAACATGACAACGCTATCATCATTAGGATTATCTAACACCACTAGGTCCCCTTTAGAAAATGGGATTACAGCTTATGTTCCCCCATCCCCCCATGGCCTCTTGGAAGAAGAGCTTGCCCTCCAGGAAATCATGCTGACTGTCTTCTCGGTTGGGGTATTGTCGATGTTTACTTAGATGGCCAGAGGCACCACCTAGCCTAGAGTAGTTGGGTTCCCTTCTGGATGAACTTCCTGAGATAGCTTCACTGGATGAGCTCCTCGATCGCTCGCTTCATATGTTGATAGTCCTCCATGTCGTGGCTATGGTCCCAATGGAAGTTGTAGTAGAGGTTCTTATTGTGGGGGGCTCCTAGCTTCATGGAAGCAAGATGCTGTAGGTATGGCTCACCCTCGATCTCTATCAAGATGTGGATCTCGGGGTGAGCAAAGGGTGAGATGCTCCTCCTTAGGGGCAAAGTCTCGATGCTGATTATTCAATCATCATGGAGGCTCGGGCTTCTTGGGGCGAGGTCCGCTTGGCTCCGTGTGGACCTGCCTTTTGCTGGACACTCTGTTGGCTTTCCTCTGGGTAGAGTTAGCCTCGTCAGTGCGGATGTACTTCTATGCACGACTCAGAAGTTCAGCATATGAACTTGGAGGTTTTCTATCGAGGGAGTAGGTGAAGCGAGAGCAACGGAGCCCTCGCTTCTGGGCCAGGATGGCTATAGAGTCGTTGAGGTGGTATACTTTGAGGGTGCACCTTGAAATAAGCTACAAAGTATTTGAGTGGCTCATCGTCCTTCTACTAGATAGAGAATAGATTGTTGGCCACCCGAGGGATCCTTCGGCAAGCATCGAAGTGTGCCAAAAAGACTCTATCCAGTTGCTGGAAGGAGTTGATGTTGTGCGGTGGTAGGTAGGAATACCAAGCGCATACAGCCTTCCAAAGAGTGGCCAAAAAAGCAATGCAGAGGAGGGCATCAGTCACCCCTATGGACTTGCATGAGCACCTTGTAGCTTTCCAGGTTGTCCAACGGATCGACGGTGCCATCGTAGGGATCTAGCTAGGGGAGTTGAAACTTGGTCGGGATCGGCTCCTTCAGAATACGATGAGTCAATGGGGGGCGGCTGCTGTAGTATGCCTCTGATTGATTGGTGATCCAATGCTAAGCTCCTCTAGCCGCTGATTGTATTTATCGAGTCACCACTCTGCCCGGTGGCCAATCCGACTATCGAAGGACCCCTTTCCTAAAGATTCAGAGGATGAGTAGGGGAGGGATAGCGCTGGTGGTGATATCCTCGCTCGAGATCCTTTCCACGCTGCTACCTGGGGAGGCTGTTAGAACAGCGGATGGGAGATTGGGGCCTCTTGGGGGCTTCCCGGTGATGAGGCTTTGGCGAAGCACTGCAGTAGGGCTCCTGCGAGGGGAGTCTACCACTGGCAGGCTACTAGCTAGCCTAGGAGCCTGCCACCTTAGGTGGAGAGAGCTGAGGTTGTTATTGTGTGGCCATAGAATGTTGCTCCTATAGCTCACAGACCATAGCCACCAGAGCCTGGACTTGGTGGGTGAGGGCGGCGAATTGGTCAGGTTAAGTAACCAATATCAGTGTTGGAGTCAGAGCAGGGAGGTTAACCTCCTGCTGCTCGGCCTACAGAGGATGTCCTCTAGCATGGCTAGTGAAAGCCTTCAAAGCGCGTGTAACTGCCATTTCTTTCTTGAAGGGGAATGGAGATCTACTACTAGCCGTCATAGGTATTTTTACCTCTTCTCAACCCCCTATCTGGTGCACCAATCTGTTGTCACCAAATCACCTTTCTCAGGTGATGGTGGGCGATTGCGTCCTTCCTTTTTCCCTTCCTTTTTTTCGACTAAACTCCCGGCACATGCATATATGAGGATATCTATGGATGCCATGAAGAGGATGATTGAGAAGAGAAGGCGGACGACCAGTGATGATGCTGGGAGGTCAAAGAAAAGGCCTTGTCCCCGATCTCTGGTCCCTCCTCCACATGAGCACCAGATGACCCAGGAGGAGTCCGCTCCACCAATCGATCTCACCGCCAAGTCGGCCTAGGAGGAACCTAGGGGCGAAGTGGCCCACTCGGCAATGGATCCGACACCCTCGGAGATGGAGCCGGTCCCCTCGAAGATGGTACCAACTTCGAAAGAAGGCTCACCAATGGGGGTGCAAGCGAGTGAGGAGGCCCTAGCGATGACAGAGTCGGGTGCAAAGAAGGCCACCACCCAAGGGGTTGAGCATGAGGATGCACCACCCGTGTTCGGCCCCACGCCCACAACCTTGGTGGCAGTCGAACCTTCTGACGTGGACAAGATGGTGGTGATTCCGTCGTGGCTATCATTGATGAACCACCACCGTAAGGCACAGCGGCTGTTGGCTCGAGCGTGCCCACCAGAGCTCCGAGCAGAGCTCGAACGCTAATGGGCCGTGGATGTTTTTGACGACGGGCTCGTGGCTCTGCTCCGGATAAGTATATTTTTGTTCCTTTGCATGATTTCCCTGTCATGGTACATACTGACAAGAAGTATTTTCATGCAGATGGTGAACTCCATATTCGTCACTTGAGACATTGCCCTTCGAGCTGACGCGGTCGTCACCCGCAACTGGCAGGACCTCTCCACCACTCAAGCCTGAGCTAAGAAGGCTGAGGGCTCATTGGAGTTGGCCTAAGAGTCGGGTGCGAGTGGGAGACCCAATTTAAGGAGGCAAAGCGCTAGGCAGCAACGAAGCTCGAGCGCGCCCGGGTCACCGAATCGAAGTTGGGGGATGTCATGGCCAGGCTGGAGGTGCACGACCTTCAGCTCCACACTGTCACCGTACAAGTGAGGGCGGCCGAGGAGTGGACTGTCGATGCCGAGGTGATCGCTCAAACGGCTGATGCCAGGGTGGCTGATGCCAAGGTAGATATACGCACAACAATGGCAAAGGCATTGGAGATGGAGGTGGCAGTGCAAGCTGCCGAGGAAAGGGCTGTAGCGATCGAGACGATGATGGAACACTACCGGGGCTCTGCCAATTTTGAGGAGGAGCTAGCGGATGCCTCTATCAGAGTCTACCTGTAGGGCTTCAAGGACTGCAAGGAGAAAGTGGCCAGGGTCTTCGGCATCACAGGCCTTGACGACCTCGAGCCTTATGACGATGAGGAGCCAAAGGGGCCCTCGGCCATGGAGAGACCAGTCGATGATAGATCAGCACCGGTCGACGTCAGACTGACACCTAACGAGCCCTAAAGGCCTTACCTTTTCCTCTTTGCTTTATCTTTGTACTGAAGTCCGACTTGAGTCGGCATTTTGTAAACTTTTTGACCGTTAATGAAAAGCAAACTTCCTTTTCAAATTTGGAGTACTTAGCTTTCTACTGCGCATTCCAATTTTTCGTGCCTTGCACTCGTGCAACTCCGCGATGGGGCCACGCTGCCCTTGGCCAAATTGGAGTACTTGTCAACCTGTGTTAGGTAAATTTGGAGAAAAGACTTACTCGATCGACGGCCTTAAATCCCTTTCGTTGGCTAAGGGGATGCCGCCTAACGGCTATTGGCCATTGGCTCTGGGTCAGTACTGAGGCCGACTCTAGGGTTGGTGCCATGAGCCTTTTGAAACCCCTAAGGATGACTCGGGAGTCGTTAAGACCAAGTCCAAACCCGAGAGCCTTTTGAAATCTATCTCGTAGAGCTGATTGGATGAGAGGAAGGGATACTCGGACTTATCTTTATTTCAATTGGTTGAATGTATACATCTCTAATAGTACTGTTGGAGGTTGTCCGTATTTTAGGTGCGGGGGAGTGACTTCCCGTCTAGTCCTTCAATCCGGTATGCTCCACGATGAAGTGCTTTGGTGACCTGGTAGGGCCCCTTCTAGTTCGGGGATAGTTTGCCCCCCTTTGTAGGCTTGGAGACTTCAGCTCATCTAAGGACTAAGTCCTCTTGGAGAAATGCCTTAGAGCGGACAAGAGCGTTGTAATATTTCGCAGCTCTTTGGTGGTAGGTGGCCATCTTTAGCGGTGCCCAATCAAATGCCTCCTCGATGAGTCAAGGTTGGCCCTTAGTTGAGTGGGATTGTTCTCCTCGTCATATGACTCCATCCGGGGGCTGAGGATGCCGATTTCCATGGGGATGACCGTCTCTGATCCGTCGTCTCTGATTCAAACATGAGGCTGAAGGGGGTCTCTCCAGTGGGGATCCTCGGTGTTATGTGATATGCCCACAGCATGTTTTGGAGCTCCTCCACCCATCTACCCTTAAACTCATCCAGCCGCATTCTAAGCCCCTGAAGGATAGTATGGTTCATAACCTTGGCCGCCCCATTTGTTTGTGGGTGGCTCTTATTCTAATCCTAGATTTAGAACAAAGTATACGACTTCCATACTGACTACTGAGTAAAATTCTAATCCCAAATTGAAATTACAGAAGCCATGCACCTGTTAGTTGGCATGAGAGTCGACTACCATGGATTTACCGTGAACATAGGGAAAGTAGTTGACTTGCATGTTTTTCTAATAGCTAGTTCTGACACGTTCCAGCTTGTATAATCTTTACTCCAACCACTCCCAACGATCTAAAATGGCTAATGAACATTGTAATCCTTCAGAAGGCTTTAAATACAAGATCAAATGAGTGAATTTAAAGAGAGAAAAAGAGGAAAAAATCAAGAAAAATCAAAGAGAAAATTGAGAAATTTTAACTTTCATATTTTCAAGAGCTTCGGTGCTTCAAGGCATTCAAAGTCATTAAAAGCTCATTCAAGGCTCCACCAAACAACTAAAGAAGCTTTCTTAGATACTCAAGCTACATTATTCAAGAAGAAGAAGCTCATTTAAGAGAAGTCCCTTTCATAATTTATAAAGTGCCATTATTATTTTATTTGTTCACTTAGGAGCTTTAATACTCTGATTCTTGTATCCTTCCTTACTTATTTGAGTTTCAACTTGGTTAAAATTTATCTTGGATGTATCAAACCCGAAATTGATGGTTTGTTTGGCCTCCTCATGCTGTGTAAATGAGAAGCTAGCTGAGTTAGCTAGGGATTGTAAACATTGAGGAAACGATTAACAAAGTAAATTCCCAAGAGATCCTTGGGGAGTGGATGTAGGTGCAAGGTTGGCACTGAACCACTAAAATTTTTTTGTATTTATGTGTGATTGGCTTCTTTTGTTTAATTGCTCTTCATTTCAAAAAGTAATTTCTAATCTTTGATTTTAAAATTGCACATACTTGTTGATTTTTGAAAAGAACCCAATTCACCCTCTCTTAGGTTACTTAACTAGATAACAATAAAGATTTAGGTGTATAAAGGATTCATCTAAGTGTGCACACAGTGAAAATATAAGTATGTGCAAGAGTCATTTAAGTGTGTACACGGTGCAAATATGTATGCATACAAGGTTGTTGTTCATCCAATGTATAGATAGTAAAAATATAAGTATATACAGAGTCATTTAAATATATGCACAATAAAAATATGTAATGCACCAAGCCCACCTGTTGGTCCAATTAACTTATCAGTGGGTCAAAAATATAAGGTCCAAAATCTTGAGTGAAAGTTAATTGATAAAAAGTGAACTTGAGTTATAATCACTTTTTTTTTTCTTTTTCATCCAATGTAGGACTATTTTTATATATTATAATCTTTCTCCTTATAATGCGACATTCTCATTGCGCACTATAAGCTAATTAGGATTTACCCCAAGCCGGATCATTAGTGTTGCAAGAGTGGCTCCATACCATAATAGATTTCTACCACTATCTTATAGGTAGCCCTTTCCTCCTGCCCACAAACTTAATTCGACTTTAATACCATTTGTGATACCTCAGGTTAATTTTAATACTATTTGTAACACCTCAAGCCTACATACTAACACAATAAACCGATTAGTGGCCCAAAACTAAATAGCCCAAAAACTCAAGTAGAAGTTAATTGGTAGCAAGTGAAATTGAGTTATAAGTATTTAAACTTTTTTTTTCATCCAATGTGAGACTATTTTTTGTATTATAATATAAGTATACAAAAGGATGATATAAGTGCATACAAAATAATATAGGTGTGTATGTAGGGATACATAAGTGTGTTTAAGAATGTGACAAATGTATACACTCTACCATAAGTATGTACATAAGGAATTTATAAGTGCATACAAGAATAGGATAGGTATGTACATAGTAATATAGGCACGTACATAGGAGATTTATAAGTGCATACGGAAACAAAATAAGTGTACACATAGTGATATAAGTGTGTACTTAAGAGGTTTATAAGTGCATACAGAAACAAAATAAGTATGCACTGTACATAGGAGTTTTATAAGTATGTATAGGAACAAAATATTATATATAGTATATAGTAACATAGTTATGTACATGGAGGGTTTATAAGTGTGTACAAAATAGTCTCTTTCTGGTCACTATGTATATGATAGCTCGACCAAGGAGGGTGAGGCCCAGCATAGTTGACTGGCCCAACACCTGCGAACTACCAGATAAACAAAATTTCAACTATATAAGCAAAATTTCAAGTAAAAATATATACTTAATAGGATTGATTACCAGCAAGAAATACCAAACACAGAGAAAGATACCAAACATGTGGTAATTCTTCCTATTAAGCGAGAGTTACAAAGGACTCCCTCTTTTCAACAAGAATTATCTAGAGACCCAGGCTCATAAAAGAATTGTGTTGATCCCTCTTATTGTATTAAACATTTTGAAAGACCATTCTAGTCTCATTAAAAGTATTTAGTAAGGAGGATTCTTCAATGATGGAATTTAATACATTGAATAGAGGGGAAACAATGCGAACACATGTGGGAGCAATTATCAAACTAAACAAGATGGAGGGGAGCCTAGGATGACAAATCCATAGGAAGTTGGTTGATATGTGGTACTAAGAGTTTGACAGATTTTGAAACAATGGTGGACTGAAGAAAATGAAAAAGTTTAGATGATAGAGTAACCGATTCAGCTTCCCTTAACTAAAAAAAAGGGAAAAAATTGCTATCGGTGAGTAGGCAAGAGAAATGGTGTGGAATCGAGCATTCTAGGGGGCAAAAGAGTCCATCCAGAACTTATTTAGGGGCTAAAGAGGATCGTATGTTGGGATATTTGGATGCACTTTAGGGATTGCAAGTTTCAAGAATAATAGAACCTTTTTTGAATTTTAATCAAGCTTTACAGGGACCACAAGTTCAACTGAACTTGGGCGTAAGACTAGAACTTGTAATAAAATAGTGCAAGAGCTTTTCATTAACATGCAGTTAGTTAATGGACAGCATGTTAAGTCCGTCATCTTAAAGGTTGAATCCAGTTTTGTTTAGTAAAGGATTTTTTTTAATAAGTTGCTCAATATTTTTTATGTCTAATAATATGTGTTATTACTTCATTTATTTTTTATTTTTCAAAATAAAATGGTATAAAAATAAAAATTATTGAATTGTGAGTAATCTATAAAAATTAAAGGAAGTATATCCTTCATCACAAGTAGAGGACTGAAGTTGAAATTATAAAAGCTTATAACTTAACCAACACAATTTACTTTTAATGAATTATCTACCAACTTGGGACCCAATACCCAATCAGATCTTACATGTTAGAAAGATTTTTTTAATTTAATCAACACAATTTTCTAATGTATCATATATATATATATATATATATAGTTATCCATGCATATGCCATCCATATTGAAATTCTTTCAAAGTTTGACATATGATAATACAATTCAAAGAGGAAACAACCTACTGCTAGCAATTGACATGGATCAAACATCTATTATGTGAAAGATGGGTCTTGATGTATTTAAAATTTATTCACATTAGAAAAACAATATGATGGTGATACCTAGGTAATACATATATGAAATTTAGTATGTAAATGAAAATAAAGAGTAATATTTTATGCATACTTTGAACTCTCAAGTCTCAAGGAAAGATAATATGAGATTAATGCAAATTTTAAATCAAGCGAACACAATTTTTTAAGGCTAGGAAATAAATAATGAACCAATTGTGCACCTACTTTTCATCATATTCCTTCATGTGAATTTTTGGTGGGCATAGGTAGTCTTCAACCAATTTATCTTGGCTATTGTTGAATATTAGTTCTTTTACTCTTTTATGTCCTTTAGCATATCTTAGACTTATTGTATTGTGACCAAGTATGTAGGACAATGTTTTAATAGATTTATATTTTGTAGCAAAATAATAAGATTCTCTAGCGAAACGTAAAGTTTTTGGATCGGTTATACAAACGTCTGTAAAATATAAATAGATATTCATGCAAAAGCGAAATAAGGATAATGAAATTATGAGGTATAAAGCACAACTAGTTGCCCAAGGGTTCTCACAAAGACCCTATACTGATTATGAAGAGACGTATTCTCCTGTTGTGGATGCAATAACTTTTCGATACTTGATTAGTCTGGCAATGCATGAAAAACTTGAATTGCGTCTTATGGATCTAGTGATAGACTATCTATATGGCTCACTTAACAATGATATCTATATGAAAATTTGAGAAGGATTACAATTGCCTAAAAAGTCTAACTCTAATTCGAGAGAACTTTATTCGATAAAATTGCAGAAGTCTCTTTATGGGTTGAAATAAGTAGGACGTATATGGTACAATCATTTGACTGAATACCTGTTGAAATAAGGCTATAACAATGATCCTATATGTCCTTGTGTCTTTATAAAGAGATCTGGATCATAATTTGTGATCATTGCAGTATATGTTGATGATTTGAACATAATTGAAACTCCTGAAGAGCTTCAAAGGGTAGCAGATTGCCTAAAACAGAAATTTAAAATGAAAGATCTTGGAAGAACAAAATTTTGCTTTGGCCTGCAACTCGAGCATCTTAAGAATGAGATTTTTATGCATCAATCTACTTCTATAATAAAGATACTTAAAAGGTTTTATATGGATAAAGCACACCCATTGAGTACTTCGATGGTCGTAAGGTTACTTGAAATCAATAAAGATCCTTTCAGATCTAAGAAAGATGATGAAGAACTACTTGGTCTTGAAGTACCATAACTTAGCGCAATAGGTGCATTAATGTATCTTGCGACTCATACTCGACCTGATATATCTTTTTGAGTAAACTTATTAAGAAGATATAGTTCTTCACCTACAAGAAGGCATTGGACAGGTGTTAAGCACATATTCTAATACCTCAAAGGTACAATGGATATGGGTTTGTATTATTCAAATTTATCCAAATCCAAGTTGGTAGATTTTGCAGATGCAGGATATTTGTCTGATCCTCATAATGGTCGATCATAAATGGGTTATGTCTTTACATATGGTGTTACTACTATTTCATGGCGTTTTACAAAGCAAATAATTATGGCTACATCATCTAACCATGCCAAAATTTTGGCAATTCATGAAGCAAGTCGAGAATGTGTATGACTTAGATCGGTAATCCAATACATTAGAATACATGTGGATTATTCTCTCGAAAAAAGGTACCAACTATTTTGTATGAGGATAATACAACCTGCATAGCTCAACTGAAAGAAGGGTATATCAAAGGTGACAGAATAAAACATATATCCCCAAAGTTATTTTTTACTCATAACCTTCAAAAGAGTGGTACAATTAATGTTCAACAAGCAATAATCTCACTGATTTATTTACGAAAGCACTATCTACAAAGAGAGTTGAGAAGTTAGTCCGAAAAATTGGACTACGACGACTCAAGGATCTCAAATGATAATTTTAACGGAAGTATATCAAAAGATACAGTTAAAAGGGGAGCAAAATATTATACTCTTTTTTATCTATAATTTTGTTCTATTGGGTTTTCTTGGCAAGGTTTTTAATGAGGCAGTATCCCCTCTCAATAAAAGACATGAATGATGTACTCTTCCCTTCATTAAGAATTTTTCATGGTCAATAAATGGATATCCAAAGAGAAGTGTTATAATATTGCCAATAAAATGGATGTCTATTGGTATTCGAAGAGAAGATTATGTCAAGTTATAAAGATGGTGTCTATTGGTATTCCAAGGAGAGTTTATGTCTATTGGTATTACTTGTAACATATTTTTTCATTTGCCTATAAATAGATGCCATGAAATTATATTTGAGAGAACCGAATGGAATAAGAGAAAACATATTCCAATACTTTCTTAGTCTCTTTGTTTTATTGTTAATCTTTAATTATATAACATAAATTTCTTTTATCTATTTTTCTAAAATTTTGAATCTTTAGATTATTTTTTTTAGGCTTAATTTTGTACCATTATTAATTATCATGAAATTTCACTAGATTTTCATCTGTGCTTCACTGGGAATCCAAGCAGGAATCCTTGTTTCTCAACTTTTCTTATATATACATATATAAATATGATATAATAGTGAGCATCGATCATCTAATAAACATGACCTCCATGGAGAAAAATTCTTCAAAGCTTCCTCGCTCTATTAAGGATGAAAGAGTTGGCTCCTATGAGCATCCTGACTCTGATGAGTATGAAAGGACTCATATGAAGGAGCAAGAGAAGGTGATTTTAATTTTGCTAAAATTATTATTCTTTCATTATTTTTGCTAAAATTGTTGGGCTTTCATTTTTATCTGTAGTCTAATCCATACTCTTTGATGAGAACATTTTTGGTTGGTAAGAGCTTTTTTAAAGGGGATCCATAATAAGTTCTCCCATTGGAGATGTTTGGGGTCCTTAGGCACCTATGCTACCAACCATCATGCCATAATGATAGGAAAAAATTCCAAGGTGTATTGTATGCAGGTCCTACTATTATGCATGCAAATAGTTTCTTTTGATCTAATAAATCTTGTCCATCTCTCTATGGGTCAAAGAAAAGTCTTTGTACATCACTCCCGGTGCAGGATGGCCTGCATCGAGCATAGTGATTCTCCTCGGCATCCTGCACCGAGCACAGTGTTCTCCTATGTGTAGGCCTGCATCGAGAGACCTGCCCATGGGTCTTGCATCGCTGATACAGGAGCCCATGCACAGGCGAATCACTGTGTCCGATGCAGGCCATCCTATACCAAGGCTGTGTACAAAGACTTTTCCATGGATCAAATCATATGGGCCTAGCTACTTTCTCAAAATGTACATTTTATTGTACATAATGGTTCTTGCTGATTATGTGGTAAGTAGCATAAAAAGGATTATTGTATATGTTTGTGCATTGCATCGCCCCTTGTTACATTGTCTAGGACAACATGTACTTTCTTTTTTTCTTTTTGCTTCCTTTCTTTCTTTGTCTTTTTCTTTTTGAACTAAAGGGAGAGAAATTAAGAACTTATTCGAGCTCATGATAGTTTTTTAAAATGAAAAGAAAAAATAGCCCTATAATTAGTTAGAAATTTCCATCTGATTTACACCACCTATGAAAAAAAATTTCATCATAGGAATTCATTTGAGCAATTTTTGGGACATTTCTAATCTTGCCAATTATTAAGCACATGGCATCCTTTCTATATATTTTTTCTAATCTTGATAATTATTAAGTATGTATACTTTCTACATATTTTTTTTATCAAAATATTCATCTATTCTATGAAAATAAATTTTTATAAGTTGAGATATTAGTCATTCTTAGAGATGGCAATTTTTTTCGTTTGGCCGTTTACCCGATCGGTACCATTTTAACGGGTTGAGGAATTCCCGGTCTAAACGGCTTAACGGGTAACAAAAATTTTTCGTTAATGGCTAAACAGTAAATGGCCCAGGGATGGTATTCTTCGCCCCATCCCCGTTTACCCATCCCCGTCCCCATTAACTTTAATATAATATATTTAAATTTTAAATATATATATATATTAATATATTAATATATTAAAAATTAAAAATTAAAAATAAATAAAATATATAATCCTGATTCTTGCTCTTTCTTATTTCACATAGTCGTCTCTTGCTCTTCCTTCTTTCATGAAACTGATCTGAAGTTATAAACCAAGATGAGAACCTAGTTCCATTAGTCCATGTCTATCTTCGCCCCCTGCCCTCCAACATTTTTTTCTTTTATGTTATAAAGATATCTCTTTATTTATTTCTTTAAAATTTGAATGTATTTTTTTTGTACGATTGTTGTGTTGAAAATCTTCATCTTCTGATTTTTTTCTCTTATTAGTTGTTTTCTTTCTTACTTTTCGTTCTCTTCTTTCTTATCCCAAAGTTGAAGAATCTCTTATATATATCAATATCATCATCTGATTAGTCTCCATTTTATCTAAATGGATAAACGGATACCCAGTGGATACCCGTTTATCCAGTCGGGTATCCCCATCCCCTCCCCATTATATATAACGGTTTAACGGGACAAAGAACGAAAATATTTTTTCTAACGGGGACGGAAACTGGTATAGACTGCCTTGGACCATCCCTAGGCCATTGCCATCCCTAGTCATTCTTAGAAGTGGATGATAATATATCACTAGTTCGGCCAAGATGGAATGAAATGAAATTTTAAAAAGTTAGAAAATTTTCAAGACTTGGTTGATATATAGGAACTAGCATTGAGATATCATTGGAATAGTCAAACAATGTCAGGCTATTATTTCTTTAAGCATTTGTTTTGATGTTTATTAATTGGAAAGGGAATTCCATGGCCTAAAAGAGGATCAAATGACCAAGGAAAAGACTTGCTGCACTATCCTTCGATGCAGCAAGTGTGTACCGAATGCATGGATTGGCCGCGCATGCATGCCGTTGTGCATGTCGAGGCCTAATGGGCCTTGTCGCATACTACACGCACGGCGGCATGCATGGGTGGCCAATCCACATGCCCAATGCATGCTTGCTGCATCGAAGGGTGGTGCACCAATTTTTTCCAATGACCAAACCACTAAAGCCCATTTTGCTCAAAAATATACAATGGGCTTACGCGAAGTATCCCGTCACATTACTCGGTCGCCACAGGGAACCTCTTCACCTCTTCCATAGGATTACTTGATTGACTCAGGTCAATACTTCTCTTTTACTAGAGTTATTATTTATTCAACAACAAACCCTTAAGCTAGGAGATTTTGTATATCCAACGATTGGATTCAAGCGTCATCAAAGCATTATGGTCATCAAAATCTCAAATTACCCTTATTTCATCTTTGTTGAAATGAGGTGAGATTGTTACCTAGTGTTTATGTGTTGACCCAATTATTAATTTTGATGATAAATAAAACTATTTGAGTATAACTCATGAAGTTACTAATGATTTTGATTAAATGTTTCAGTTTATAACTTGTTTAAATGATCAAAATATCGAGAGAAATCAAGTTTGGAGCTTAATTCTAATGTCAAGGTAAGATTGCAGACATTAGAGTCGACACCTAGAATCACAGAGTTGACTCCAGAAAATGACACAGACTAGAGTCAACTCCTGGAACCTGCAGAGTCGACTCCCATAGAAAAATAGAAAGATGGTTTTTCGGATCTCAAATTAGAGTTGACACCGGAGGAGTTAGAGTCAACTCCAAAAGAAAAATGTGTCGACCCCAGAAAAGTTAGAGCAGACTCCAAATCAGGCTGTTTGGGGATTTCAAGTTAGAGTCGACCCCAGGAAAGTTAGAGCCGACTCCAGATTGTTCAGAAATGACTTTCAGATGTGTCAAAATGTCTTTAAACCTTTCTTTTACTTTAAATTTCAACGGCTATTACCCTATTTGTTCCTAACTTTTCTTCCATTCTGATTCTAACAGATAGTTTTCATCTATTCTTAGTTTTGGAAGGATCTATAAGAGCATGAGAGATGTGACCGTTTGAAAAAAGAGAAAAATAAGAAAAATAAGAAGAAAAAGAAGAGAAAAATCGAAAGAAAATCAGAGGGACAAATCAAAAGAAAAGATCGTATTGATTCCCTAAAAGAAAAGAGAGAAATCCCTACTCTTCACACTTTCATTTTGAAGAGATTTCTAAGGTTGAAGAAGCAAACAAGCAAGCCCTAGTTCCTATTCTTCATCTGTTCTTCCGAGCTTCAAGAGAATACTCAAGGAAGATCCATTCAAAAGCAAGAAAGAGGAGAAGAATCAAGCCACAAAGATCTACAAATTAGGCTTACATCTCTATCTCCTTGTTTGAATAGTTAACTTGTCTTATTTGCTCATTTAAGGATCAAATATTATTGTTTTTCTTGTGAACTGAGCCAATCAGGTGATTGAATCAGTTGAGGTAGATTGCCTTATGCAAGTAGTTGCTTGTGTGTAAGGTTTTGTGCTGGTAAACCTTAAAAACCAGCTGGGTTCGTTGTGTGCCCGGAAAAATAATAAGTTTGAGTTGTGATCTTGTGAAACAACTCTGCTGTAATCAAGGTTGATTATAGTGTGGACCCAAGAGGTATATGGAAGTAGACGTAGGTGTAGATACACCGAACCACTATAAAATCTCTGTGTTTGCAGTGCTTGACTTTTTATCTCTTTCTCTTCATCTCCTCATTGCATATTCTGTCTTAATTGTTGCATATCTGTTATTTATTTTAAGTTGGGGGTTTTACTTCAAAAGAGTTTAAATTTTTTAAAAAGACCTAATTCACCCCCCCCCCCTCTTGGATTGCTATCTGAGACAACAATTGGTATCAGAGCTAGTGCTCATTTTTCCTTGATCTAACAATCAATAATTAAAGATCCAAATGGCAGCTCAAGTTGGCTCAACCTTTTCTGATGGACAATCTATGAATCATCCTCTTTTATTTAATGGTTATAATTATTCTTATTGGAAAGCTAGAATGAAAATCTTCATTCAAGTACTTGACTATGATCTATGGAGTATTATAGTCAATGGACCTCACACACCCACTACAAGACTTAATGGCATGAAAATTCCTAAACCGGAAACGGAATGGGATGAACATGATAAGAAATTGGCACAACTAAATGCCAAGGCTATGAATGTTTTGTACTGTCCTTTAGATGCAAATGAATTTAATCATATATCTGTTTGCATGTATGCTAAAGAAATTTAGGATAAATTAGAGGTTACTCATGAGGGAACCAATCAGGTAAAGGAATCCAAGATTAACATGCTTGTTCATAAATATGAATTGTTCAAAATGGATGCATGTGAATCTATTTCTGATATGTTTAGAAGATTTACTGACATTGTTAATGGTTTAAAAAGTCTTGGTAAATCTTATGATAACTTTGATCTTGTGAGAAAGGTGTTGTGTTCTTTGCCTAGGACATGGGAAGCTAAAGTCACTGCAATACAAGAGGCAAAAGATCTGAGCACTCTACCTCTAGAAGAACTTTTGGGATCCTTGATGACTCATGAGCTTCAAGTCAAGCAACATATTAATGAAGATGAGTCAAGGAAGAAAAGGACTATGGCTCTCAAAATTTTAGAATGTAAAGAAGAATCTGATGAATCTGAAGATGACAGTGATGATGAGGACATGTCACTCATCACAAGAAAATTCAAGAGATTCATGAAGAAGAAGAAATTTGAAAAGAAAAAGCCCTTTGTTAGGAAAGATGAGGACAACGAAAAGAAAAGGAAATAATCTGTTTTGAATACAAGAAACTGGGGCATTTCAAATCTGAATGTCCACAACTCAAAAAGACCTCCCGAAGATTCAAAAAGAAGGCAATGATGGCTACCTGGAGTGATTCAGAAAGCTTAAGTTCCGAAGAAGATGAAAAGAAAGAAATAGCCCATCTCTGCTTCATGGCAGACAATGATGAGGTGAGTCCTAGTTTTCTAGATGATTTTACATTTGAAGAATTGCATAGTGCTTTTTATGAACTAATTAATGATTATGCAAATCTAAGCTCAAAGAATAAAGATTTGAAGAATCAAATGCAAAATATAGAAAATGAAAAGCATATTGTAGAAAATAAATTTTTAAAGAAAGAAAATAAAAATTTTAAAAATGAAGTTGATAGGCTTAAACCTATTGTTGACAAATTTACTTTAAGCTCTATCAAACTAAATATGATTTTGGATAATCAAAAGGCTGTTTTTGATAAAGCTGGATTAGGATATAATCCACCTAAAAAGAAAAAATCTTTGAAAAATATTTTTGTACATGCTGAAAAATCATCAAATATTACTTGTTTTAAACGTGGAAACAAAGGACATAAATCTTATATGTGTAAAACTCCACATGATAAAAGAAAGATGATTTGGGTTCTTAAAGGAACAGTATTCATTGCTTCTAACCATGAAGGACCCAAGAAAGCTTGGGTACCTAAAATTAAGAGATAATATTTTGCAGGAGTGTCTTGCAGCCATCGGATTGAAAAGAAAATGGTATCTTGATAGTGGTTGCTCAAGATATATGACGGGTGACAAAGATCAATTCATCACCATTGAGATGAAAAGAGATGGAGTAGTTACTTTTGGCGATAATGGTCAAGGCCATATCATGGGCATTGGTAAGATTCAAATTACTCCATCTACCTATGTTGATAATGTATTATATGTTAATGGATTAAAGCATAACTTGATTAGTATTAGCCAGCTGTGTGATAAAGGTTTCAAAGTTTCTTTTGAAGCTTCTATTTGTACAGTCACTAATCTCATTGATAGTAGCATTATTCTTATTGAAAAACGTTATGGCAATGTATACTTAATTGATCTGAACAACTTATCCTCAAGTAATCATTGCTTAGTTGCTGATAATGCTAAGATAAATGAGATTGGATGGCTACGGCATTGTAGATTAGGTCATGCTAGCACACACTTAATTTCAAAATTACTGAAAATGAATTTAGTTAAAGGTATTCCTAGCTTAGATTTTGAAAATAATCGAATCTGTGATGCATGTCAATTTGGTAAACAAACAAGAAGTTCTTTCAAATCTAAGAATGTTATTTCAACTACTATGCCCCTGGAGCTACTACACATGGACCTCTTTGGACCTACTAGAACCACTAGTCTAGGAGGAAAGAAGTATGGTCTTGTGATAGTAGATGATTACTCTAGATTTACTTGGGTAATGTTTTTGACTCATAAAGATGAGAGTTTCTCAATATTCCTGAAATTTTTAAGAAAGTCACAAATGAGAAAAACACTACCATAGTGTCTCTAAGAAGTGATCACGGGACTGAATTTGAAAATCACTTATTTAAAAAATTCTGTTTTGAAAAAGGCATACATCATAATTTTTCTGCACCTAGAACACCTCAGCAAAATGGAGTTGTAGAGAGAAAAAATAGGACTCTAGAAGACATGGCCCATACCATGCTATGTGAAAGCAAACTCCCTAAATATTTTTAGCGGAAGCTATCAACACAGCATGTTACATCCTAAATAGAGCCCTAATTAGACCTATCCTTAAGAAAACACCCTATGAACTATGGCATAATAGGAAACCAAATTTAGGCTACTTTCATGCATTTGGTTGTAGATGCTTCATCCATAACAATGGTAAAGATAATCTTGGAAAGTTTGATGCTAAATTTGATGAAGGCATTTTCTTAGGATATTCAACCTCTAGTAAAGCCTATAGAGTATTCAATAAGAAGAGTCTAGTTGTAGAAGAATTCATTCATGTAGTCTTTGATGAGTCTTTAGCATCAAGTTCGGAAAAGATGATGAGGAAGATACAAGTTTACTTGAAAGAGGTATTAAAAATTAGATGTGTCTTCAGATCATGATCAAGTAGCAAAAGATAAGGATTTACCTTTGGCTGATGTTATTGATACTGCTCATAATGATATAGATCTGCCTAGAGATTGGAGATATGCTCATGATCATCTAAGGGATTTGATCATAGGTGATCCATCTCAAGGAGTAAGAACTAGATCATCCATGAGAAATATTAATAATCATCTTGCATTTGTATCTCAAATAGAACCTAAAACCATAGAAGAAGCTGAAAAAGATAGCAATTGGATGTTAGCTATGCAAGAAGAGTTAAACCAATTCACTAGGAATAAGGTATGGACCCTAGTAGACAGACCTAAAGACCACCCTATAATAGGAACTAAATGGGTTTTTAGAAATAAATTAGACGAAAATAGCACAGTCATTAGGAATAAAGCTAGGCTAGTTGCAAAAGGATATAATCAGGAAGAAGGAATAGATTTTGATGAAACTTTTGCTCCTGTAGCTAGATTAGAATCCATTAGACTATTGCTTGCATTTGCATGTCATATGAATTTCAACTTATTTTAAATGGATGTTAAAAGTGCATTTTTAAATGGTTTTATAAATAAGGAAGTTTATGTTGAACAACCTCCTGGTTTTGAAGATCATGAATTTTCAAACCATGTTTTTAAATTACACAAAGCACTTTATGGTTTAAAACAAGCACCTAGAGCTTGGTATGATAGATTGAGTAAATTTTTGATTGAAAATGGATTTACAAGAGGAAATGTTGACAAAACCTTGTTTTTAAAAAGAAAAGAAATGAATTTATTGGTTGTACAGATTTACGTTGATGATATTGTCTTCGGTGCTACTAACAATCGTCTTTGCCAAGAATTCGCTAAGTTAATGCAGGGAGAATTCGAGATGAGCATGATGGGAGAACTTAACTTCTTTCTTGGACTTCAAATTAGACAAGAGAAAGCTAAAATTTTATTAACCAAGCAAAGTACACAAAGGAAATACTTAAGAAGTTTGGTATGGAATCTGCTAAACCTCTTGGAACGCCAATAAGTCCTTCATGAAGCTGGACAAAGATGAAAATGATAAGAAAATAGATCAAAAATATTACCGAGGTATAATCGGATCTCTACTTTACTTAACTGCAAGTAGACCTGATATCATGTTTGCTGTTTGTTTATGTGCAAGATATTAATCTGAACCTAAAGAATCACATTTTATTGCTGTTAAAAGAATCTTTAGATATCTAAATGGAACTAAAAATGTAGGAATATGGTATTCTAGAGACTCAACACTTAATTTGATTGCTTATTCTGACTCTGATTATGCTGGATGTAAATTAGATAGAAAAAGTACAAGTGGTGCATGCCAATTTTTAGGAGGTAACTTAATCTCTTGGTTTAGCAAGAAGCAAAATTCGGTTGCACTATCCGCTGCTGAGGCAGAGTATGTTGCGGCTGGAAGCTGCTGTGCTCAAATCCTTTGGATTAAGAGACAACTTGAAGATTATGGCATCACACTTGATAAAATTCCTATTAGATATGATAATACTAGTGCAATCAATCTAACTAAGAATCCAATTCAACACTCTAGAACTAAACACATAGAAATTAGACATCACTTTATTAGAGAACATGTAGCTAATAATGATATTTGTCTTGATTATGTGAACACTAATGATCAATTGGCTGATATTTTTACCAAACCTTTGAGTGAGGAGAGATTTTATTATCTTAGAGGAGAATTAGGAGTTAGTGATCCTTTAAATTGATTTTCTGAAACTCTCAAGGTTAACTATATAAATTTCGGTAAAATCTTTTGCACTTTATAAGGAAATTTATCTAGAAGTTTGATTCATTGATTTTTCAATTATTAAGAAGAATTTATCTAGATTTTGATGATCAATTTGATTAGTTTCAGATCCTTAAAATTTATTTTCTTTCACTAAAACTATTGTGGAGTCGACACCTTCAATTTTGGAGTCGACACCTTATCTTTAGAGCTTTCTGTCTGCTCATTAGAGCCAACTCCGGCTTCTGCAGAGTCGACTCTAATTCGAGCACTGACTGATTTTTTGTTCGGAGCCGACATCTCACTTTACGAGAGTCGACTCTAAGTGAAAAATTGTCACTTTATTAGGGTAGAGTCGACACCTTTAACGACTCAATCCCTTTCAAATCCTTTTCAAATCCTTCTCCAAAGCATTCCAAACTTTTCCAAACTCTTAAAAACCCTTGATTCCAACTTCCATTGACCTCCAATGGCTCCCAAGAGACGAGGATCCATGTTTGGTGCGGTCGTTCCCACCGGGAGATGCTCCATTCGAGGAACCAGAGGCAATCATCTTCTAGCTCTTCATCTTCCTCTTCTTCTACTCCGGAGGCTTCTTCATCATCCACCCACGTTGACTTGTTGGCCGGGAAGGTTATCACTACATGAAGGAAGGTAGATTTTAATCTATTTGAGTTGGAAGGTTTTTCTATCGGGAGACAAATAAAAGAAATGGGTTGGGAGAAGGTTTGCTCACTGGATGTTCCGACCTACCCTGCCCTTGTGAAGGAGTTCTACAGTGATCTATGTAGAGGGGAAGGATGTCTTGTAAGTTCTGTGCGTGGAACCAAAGTGGTGATCACTACAGAGTCACTAGGAAATCTTCTGGAGATACCCACTGTTGGTTTGACTGCCAGTCAGCATGATGACAGGGTGGAGCCCTATCAAGGATGCTTGGGAGGGAAGTTTCTGAGTTTGAAGAGGTAATGGCAAATCAACTCAACTTGGAACTCAGATTACTTCATAATATTTGTGGTAGAATCTTGTTTCCTAAGATTGGAAGGTTTGAGTATGTCTCGGAGCGAGACATTCTTCTGATGGATTGTATCATTACTGGTCAACCAGTAAATTTGGCTGAAATGATGATTGGTTATATGGCAGAGGCAGCTACAAAGAAAAGATCTACACTGCCATATGGTATGGTTCTCATACTGGTATTCAGAAGCCAAGGTGTAAAGATAATGAAGAAAGAACCGCAAAGAAATCTCAGATTTACTGACTACTACAGCATCTCCACTATTCATAGAATGGGCTTTAGGAAAGTTAATGGCCAGTGGCAAAGGAGAGGACAAGAAGCCAGAATTGAGGAGGCCAGAGATGAGGATGTCCCTGGACCATCTACTACTGGACCATCAGTTGCGGGACCATCTAGTGCTGGACCGAGCACTTCTTCACCCCCTCATGTGGCATCGGGTTTGTTTGCTGAGTCAGTAGGCTTTTCAGAGAGGCAGCTTGATCAGCTCAGGGCCTTATTGACTGAGCATGATTTAGAGATGAGAAATGAGATGAGGCAGCTCTTTGCTAAGCTTGATATGATTGCATCTTCATTGGACAGATCTGTGGATACCCTATCATCTGAGCTTCACAAGATTTTCGAAAGGCTGGAAGGGATCGCAGATGGATCTAGAGCTTACCTTGATGCCACTGGACAACTAACAAGGGATATAGATTTTGCTATTACTTAGATTGAGGATTGTCTTGAAGGCTTCAAGAAATCATAGAAAGATGAGATTATGGAGTTAATAGGTCATCTGAAGAGAATTGTCTACAAACATACTTGATTGACCTTCTACTTCCTATATTGATGCCTATCCTAACCAACTCAAGTCAAATCCCAATTAGTCTTTAAGATCCTATCAAATCAAAATTTAGCTTTTATGTTATTTTGATAGCTTGTACTTAGGATATTTACTATTTTGTAATGCAATGTTTTGATGTAATAAAACACTGTTTGAATGAATGATACAATGTTTGATACAATGATGATTGCAATGAATGATATCTATTCTTCAACTTTTCTGAATTTGAATATCACTTTAAAATTCTTTATACAATTATTTTTCACCTTTTTGTTGATAACAAAAAAGGGGGAGAAAAGAAGAATTGTATATGCATAAGAGAAAGAAAAAATGGTATCATGCATAAGGGAGAGAGAGAATGAGAATTTAAATATATTCAATCTAAAAGAAATATGCATAAAGAAAGGGGGAGTTATATTATGCAGGGAGAGCGTAATTTTTATTTGATATAGTTCATGTTGATCATTATTGATCAATTTTGCTTATTTTGAAGCTGTGGCTTATTTCTTAAATTGAATAAATTTAAAGTCTTGATAAGTTTTACAATGTTTATGAATTCTAATGCATATACTCAAAGTTTTTGTCATCATCAAAAAGGGAAAGATTGTTGACCCATTTATTAATTTTGATGATAAACAAAACTATTTGAGTATAACTCATGAAGTTACTAATGATTTTGATTAAATGTTTCAGTTTATAACTTGTTTAAATGATCAAAATCTTGAGAGAAATCAAGTTCGGAGTTTAATTCTAATGTCAAGGTAAGATTGTAGACATTAGATTCGACACCTAGAATCATAGAGTTGACTTCGGAAAACGGCACGGACTAGAGTCGACTCCTGGAACCTGCAGAGTCGACTCCAGTAGAAAAACAGAAAGATGGTTTTTTGGATCTCAAATTAGAGTCGACACCGGAGGAGTTAGAGTCGACTCCAGAAGAAAAATGTGTCGACCCCAGAAAAGTTAGAGCAGACTTCAAATTAGGCTGTTTGGGGATTTCAAGTTAGAGTCGACCCCAGAAAAGTTAGAGCCGACTCTAGATTGTCAGAAACGACTTTCAGATGTGTCAAAACGTCTATAAACCTTTCTTTTACTTTAAATCTCAACGGCTATTACCCTATTTGTTCCTAACTTTTCTTCCATTCTGATTCTAATGGATAGTTTTCATCTATTCTTAGTTTTGGAAGGATCTATAAGAGCATGAGAGATGTGATCGTTTGAAAAAGAGAAAAATGAGAAAACAAGAAGAAAAATCTGAGAGAAAATCAGAGGGAAAAATCAAAAGGAAAGATCGTATTGATTCCCTAAAAGAAAAGAGAGAAATCCCTACTCTTCACACTTTCATTTTGAAAAGATTTCTAAGGTTGAAGAAGCAAACAAGCAAGCCCTAGTTCCTATTCTTCATCTATTCTTTCAAGCTTCAAGAGAATACTCAAGGAAGATCCATTCAAAAGCAAGAAAGAGGAGAAGAATCAAGCCACAAAGATTTACAAATCAAGCTTACATCTTTATCTCCTTTTTTGAATAGTTAACTTGTCTTATTTGCTCATTTAAGGAGTAGCTATTATATCAAATATTCTTGTTTTTCTTGTAAACTGAGTCAATCAGGTGATTGAATCAGTTGAGGCAGATTGCCTTGTGCAAGTAGTTGCTTGTGTGTAAGGTTTTGTGCTGGTGAACCTTGAAAACCAGTTGGGTTCATTGTGCGCCCGGGAAAACAACAAGTTTGAGTTGTGATCTTGTGAAACAACTCTGCTGTAATCAAGGTTGATTATAGTATGGACCCAAGAGGTACTTGGGAGTGGACATAGGTGTAGATACACCGAACCACTATAAAATCTCTGTGTTTGCAGTGCTTGACTTTTTATCTCTTTCTCTTCATCTCCTCATTGCATATTCTGTCTTAATTGTTGCATATCTGTGATTTATTTTAAGTTGGGGGTTTTACTTCAAAAGAGTTTAAATTTTTTAAAAAGCCCAATTCACCCCCCTCTTGGGTTGCTATCTAGGACAACATTATGCCTCCTAAATAGATGATAATTTCATTAATTCTCCTTTCCTTTTTAATGTATGAGGTTTTAGTAAATTTATTATATTTTTATATCTTCTCAAACTATTTGGAACTTAAGCAACGCATGATATAATTTTAGTCAACTCTTTGTTTTTGGTATAAGTGAACTCTTTTTCTAAATGCAACTAGTACCTATCTCTTGATTAAATTATATGATATGTCATTGGCTAACTTGCTAATTTCTGTATTGGCTTTTGATATATAACAACTGGCAGATAAAGAAACTCGTAGAAAGGAGAATTAATGCACAGAATCTCTATATGGACCTAGTGGTAGAGAGGGCAGTTCAAGCAGCTCTTCAGTAATATAAAGTAACAAATGAAGAAGACAAACGCCAACCAAAACAAGGGGAGTAGTATTGGTGAATCCTATGGTTATGGCTACTAAAAGCTTTGTATCATTCTCAACAACTGTATGCTTTTAATGTAGCATTTATCATTTCTGAATAAAACAATAATATGATTAAGTATGAGATCAGCTGGTCCAACATATTCTCCTTGAATTTGACTATGGAATACAAGATTGTCGACCTACATATTATGAGGTATCCTATTTTTAAAAATAGAGAAATAATTGGCGAAAAGATCGAACAAATTTGATGGATGCAATAATACAAAATCTAGTTTAAAAAGGCTAGTCAAAAGATATCATTTGAGCTCATTGATCTTTATAAATACTTACGATTTTTCTATTGTATCATTAATATGGGATTAAACACAATACTCTCATTTAAGTCTTGATATTTTCGATAGATTATGGATCCAAATCCAAATTCAATCACAATCACAATCACAACCACATTCACAAACGTTATGGTTAATTCCTAGTTAGTTTTGTTGCACAGCTTCCATCAAGATCAGATGCGTGAGGAAAGATAGAGGAGAAGAAGAATAGATGGATATAGAAGAAAAGGAGAATGCCTTTTTTTTCTGAGGTTTTGTTCCTCTTACCGGTTACATTCAGATAGAGCCTTAAATAACCATCCATCTTGGATGATAAGACTTATCCGCACCAGCCTGTAACCAACTCCCTAACAAACTCCCTAAAATATGGAAGTTTATCCAGAAACCTGAACCCAATCCTCTTGGACCCAGATCCATAACCTACGATTAGGTTATTAAACATTCTCTCAAAAAAACTCCCTTCTAAGCCATGCAAGAAAGCACTCAAACCCGAGCCCATGTACACCCATGACTCACATGCTCTCTATTCTTAGGTCACAAGCTGACCCAAATGACCTAGGAACCTAAGAACTTATGTAACCTAAGCTCTCAAACCTGTGTGACTCTCCTGAACTTTGGATGTGCCATACCTGAGCTTACAATCTTCACCTTGGTGTATCAAAGTTACAGTAAGCTCCACCTGGTCTATCAATCCTATCAGTGCTCCACATCTGAAGAAGCTATCCCGAGGTAGTACCTTGGTGAGTACATCCACTGCGTTATCTTTGGTAAATACTTTCACAAGCTCCAACTCACCATCCTCCATAAGCTCCCTGATTCTGTGGTATATGATGTCAATATGTTTGGTCCTAGCATGATAGACTGAATTCTGGACCAAACATAAAGCACTCTGGCTATCAGAAAATACCCTGATCACCCCCTATGCTATCCCCATCTCCAGTGCAAGACCTTTCAGCCACATAGCCTCCTTTGCAGCCTCTGAAATACCAATATACTCTGACTCTGTAGTAGACAAAGCCGTCACTGGCTATAGACTTGGCCTCCATGATATTGGACCACCATTCAACATAAAGACATACCCTGTCATTGACCTTCTGGTGTCCAAATCACCTCCATAGTCATCATCAACAAAACCTGCTACTCGATCCTGAGCCTCCATGGTCAGTCTAGTGCCATCCTCCATGCTACTATACCCATAGCATATACCAATACTGACTGTGCCAACAAGATATTTGAAGATCCCTTTCAGAGCTCTACAATGTGCTTTACCTGGATTAGCCATGAATTTGCTAACTTGGCTAACAGCATATGCAAGGTCAGGCCTACAACACACCATAGCATACATGAGGCTGCCAACTCCTGAAGCATAAGGTATTCTAGACATCTCCTCGGCCTCTATCTCAGAACTCGGTGACATAGTCTTGGAGAGCTTAATATGACTAGCCAATGGTAATGCGGCTGGCTTTGCACTATCTATATTGTACCTCTATAAGATCCTCCTGATATAAGTCCCCTAAGATAAATGAAGCAACCTCATGTGTCTGTTCCTAAAAATTTCCATCCCCAAAATCCGTGTAGCAGGACATAAATCCTTCATTTCAAATTCAACTAACAATGCTGCCTTTAGATCCTCCACAACAGCTTTACTTTTGCATGCAATTAACATATCATCCACATACAAAAGCAAGTATAATCTAGAATTATCTTCTAAAATTCAGAAATAAACACAGGGATCATACTCACATCTAGACATGCCGATGCTCCTCACAAAGGTATCAAACCATAAATACCATTGATGCGGTGACTGCTTCAAACTATATAAGATCTCTGCAAATGACATACCTTTCTTTCTGACCCTGGTTCTATGAATCCCTCTGGCTGCTCCATATAAATATCCTCCTCCAAATCCCCATGAAGGAAGGCCGTCCTGACATCCATCTGCTCCAGTTTCAAATTCTGCACTACTATAATGCTCAGCAACATCCTGATAGATGTATGTCATACCACTGGAGAGAACACCTCATTGTAGTCAATGCCTTCCTTCTGAGAAAATACTTTGGCCACTAACCTAGCCTTATACCTGATCTTCTCCTTCTCCGTGGCTCCTTATTTGCACTAAAATATCCATTTACAACCAATGGGCTTCTTTTCACTTGGCAGTGACACCAACTGTCAAGTCTGATTCTTCTGCAAGGACTGCATCTCTTCCACCATTGCTTGGACCCACCTATCTCTATCCTCGCTTGTCATTGCCTCCTGGTAGGTAACTAGTCCTCCACTGGCAGCCACCAATGCATATGACATGGTCTCACCAAACCTATATCGCTCTGGTTGCCGAATGACCCTCTTTGGCTTATGCAGTGCAATGTCGATGCCTATCCCAGGATTGGACTCCTCCCTTTGCTCATCTCTGTCGTGAGCATGCATCTGGCTAGTCCCCATATGTGAAGACATATCTGGAGTATGCTCCACCTGATTCTCATGTCCTCTTGGCGATCTTACAAAAGGTAAAATATCATAAGAGGCTATTTGCTCAACTGCGCCCTGCTGAGTCTCCTGCTGCCCACCTGCGTCCGACTGGGCCTTCGGCTGAACCTCTACCACCTTCTGCTTCTTGAAGACTAAGCTTTGATCAAAAACCACATCCCTGCTAATTGTGGCCTTCTACTCCAAGGGATCCCATAGCCTGTATCCCTTGACTCCTCGCGGATATCCAATGAACACCATTTTTTGGGCTTTGGCGTCCAACTTGGTCCGCTGACTGGCATCCATATGTACAAATGCTGTACATCCAAAAACTCTGATATGGCTAAGCTCCACTTATCTACCAGACCACACATCCTCTGGTAACCTCCCATCAAGCTTGACATGAGGAGACCTATTCACCAAGTAGGTTGTTGTGTCAACTGTGTCCACCCAAAACATTTTAGGTAATCCTACTTGCAATCTCATGCATCTAGCTTTCTCCATAAGAGTTCGGTTCATTCTCTCAGCCACTCCATTTTGCTGAGGAGTTCTAACCACTGAAAATTGCCTTTTGATGTCTTCATCTATGCAAAATTTCAGAAACTCCTTACTTGTGAATTCTCCACCGTTATCAGACCGCACCACCTTTACATATCTTCCTGTCTCCTTCTCCACCTCAGCCTGCCATGCTTGAAATTTGGAGAAGACCTCTGACTTTTCCTTCAAGAAATATACCCAAACCTTCCTTAAAAAATCATCAATCAAAGTCATAAAATATATGGCCCCATTCCTGCCCAAAACTGGAGCTGGACCCCAAACATCACTGTGTACTAGCTCCAAGGGACCTGTACTGTGCGCTGAACTGGTAGAAAATTTTACCTTGTGTTGCTTGCCCATCTGACATGGCTCACAGACCTCTGCAACACCCTCATCCAAAGCTAGAATCCTTATGTCCTTCATCAGCACCCTCATGCCCCGCTCTCCCATGTGATCAAGACGGTAGTGCCACATGCGGTATATATCCTGCTGACTGTGCACTGCTGCTGTTGTCTCAGACCCTCCACACATCACAGACCCAACCAGCTGATACAAATTATTTTCTAGCCTCTTTCCCCTCATCATAACCATGGCACCTTTCATGACGTTGAGTACACCATTCCCAGAATGACAACTGAAACCAAATCCATTCCTCTTCAGGTACCCCAAGGACACTAGGTTCTTCTTCAAGTTAGGAACATGCTTCACATGAGTAAGAGTTCTCACAACCCCATCAAACATTCTGATCCTAACTGTGCCAACTCCTACCACTCTGCAAGAATGGTTATCCCCTAATGTCACATTCCCCACATTGATTTTAGTATAATTTGCAAACCAGGATCTATACGGTGTATAATGATGTGAGCAGGCTGAATCAAGTAACCAACTGTCTGCTGTACTTTTGTGTGCATCTGAAACCACCAAGAGGTCCTCCTCAACCACTACATCTTCAACAGTACTGACAGATTCATTCTCTTCTTCTCTTCTTGAGGTTTCTTCCAAAAAGGACAATTCCTCTTTATGTGTCCAACCCCATTACACTTGTAACACCTGAACTTGCCTCTTCCTTTCTTTGACTTGACCTGGATCGGCCCCTATGCTTGCTGACCTCCTTGCCTCTGCCGGTTCTCTCTCCTACCATGAGGCCCTCCTGAGGTACACCTTTCCTTGTTATCTTTCCCTGCTGCTCATTGGATCTCAACACAGGCACAATATCTTCATAAAGCAGTGTTTCTTTTCCATAAAGCAGTGTAGTAACAAGAGGATCATAAGACATAGGCAATGAACATAACAAGAGAAGAGATTTATCTTCTTTCTCCATCTTAACACCAAGAGTCATCAAATCATTGCATATCCTATCATACTTCTGAATATGAAGAACAATATCCCCGCCTTCCTGCATCTGAAGATAATATAATTGTTTCTTCAACATAAGTTTATTGCACATATTTTTGCCCATGTATAAGGAATGCAGCTTGGCCCAAAGACCCTTCGGTTTCTTCTCATCTAGGACACTGTACAAAACTGAATCAGCAAGACACCCTTTGATTGCTGCACATGCCCTCTTCTCAAGAGACAACCAATCCCCTTCTGACATCTCCTGAGGCTTTGATTCCAAAGCAACATCAAAAAAATTCTGCACTAGTAAATTCTCAACCCTCACCTTCTACATGAAAAAACTCCCTTTTCCATTTAATTTTTCAAACTCAACTTTGCTTCCACTACTCATGGTTGATCAAGCCACAAACAATAATCATAGAGATGAATTAAGAAAAATACCTAGAGATGAAATCCGGATTTAAATCCTCTCCTACATCCCTTTCAAGAAGTTGACTCTAAGTTGACGAGTCTGAAAGCTTGATCAAAACCTCCACGATAGAATTTAATGCAAGAATTTAATGCACTTCCCCTCCACCGTGTCTCTTCTTTTAATTAATTTTTTCTTTAGCTGCTTGGGAACCGAGCGTTCTCTCCCTTGAAGCCTACCGAGCGTTCTCTTCCTTCCGTGAAGCTCCCAACCGAACCGAACGTTCTCTCGGTTCCGTGAAGCCTTGACGTGAGCCTCTTCACATTCTTGATTGCCGGTTCTTGGGAGACACGAATTCCTCTTTCTTCACGTGGAAGTCAATCGTCCACTAGAGCACTCCCTCCTCCTCTCTCTGGAATTAATGTGAGTCAATCGTCCGCTAGAGCGCTCCCTCCTCCTCTATGTGGAATCAACTAGTCTTTACTGGGAATGCGTCTTCTTGGGAGTGGAAGTCCCCCACATGATAGATCCAATCAGTGGGAGTGGAAGTCCCCCACGTGATAGATCCAATCAACCACAAAGCCGTCTGTAGTCGCTGGATCTTCTTCGCCTTCTCCACGTGATACCTTCACGTGGGCTGAAGACACCGTCCCACGAACGGCTTCTCACGCACGAACACGGAGAAGAGAGGGAAAGAATTTTTTTTTTGAGATGAATTAGGGATATGATTTCTCTTCTTTTTCCCAAGCGCTTCTCTGATGCTCTGATACCACTTGTTGCGCAGCTTCCGTCAAGATCATAGAGGAGAAGAAGAATAGATGAATATAGAAGAAAAAGAGAATGCCTTTTTTTTCTGAGGTTTCATTCCTCTCACCGATTACATTCAGATAGAACCTTAAATAACCATCCATCTTGGATGATAAGACTTATCCGCATTCATCTTAGATGATAAGACTTATTTGCACCAGCCTGTAACCAACTCCCTAACAAACTCCCTAAAATATGGAAGTCTATCCAGAAACCCCTCCTAGACCCAGATCCATAACTTACGATTAGGTTATTAAACATTCTCTCAAAAAACTCCCTTCTAAGCCATGCAAGAAAGCACTCAAACCCGAGCCCATGTACATCCATGACTCACATGCTCTCTATTATTGGGTCACAAGCCGACCCAAATGACTTAGGAACCTGAGAACTTATGTAACCTAAGCTTTCAAACCTATGTAACTCTCCTGAACTTTGAATGTACCACACCTGAGCTTACAATCTCCACCTTGGTACATTAAAGTTATAGTAAGCTCCACGGTCTATTAATCCCATCAAGTTTTAAAAGAGACTATGTACAATATCCTTTAACTCATATGAGCTGAGTCAGGTTCATTCTGATCCATTTATAATAATACAAGACCTCGCCTTAAGAAAAGTTAATCAAAAGATATTGTTTGAGTTCCTTAACATATTTATTCAGTATCTTAGATTTTTTTCTATGCATAATCAATGCAAAACTAAACAAATGTTGCACACCTTACAAAGCTTTCCATAAATTTATTTTGATAGAAAGAGAGTATAGGTTCTAAGGTGGTCCTCGCAGAGTGAGGACGATGAATCAACTACAGCATGGCAACATGATGAAGTTGTCTTTATGTCTCCACAACACAGTGACTGATTTGAGCATCTCCTTTACAAAGAACTCCACAAAGAAGTTCATACCTTTATGTAACACAGAAACAATGGAGGTCATTTTTGTTCAAAAAACTCTAGAATTTCACTCCTAAATGTGCTAGAGCATGGCAGTGACAAGCTGATTCCAAGCTATTCTGAACCATGCGTTTATTTTCTTTTTCCTCCACTCGGTTCATAAGTTTAGTAGAATGGATGGTGGACTTCTAAAATTCAGGTACTGACTCAAAGTGTACCAAATGGTTTTTGCGGAGAAGCATTTGAGAAATAAATGGTTTGTTGTTTCCCCTCTTGCTCCGCCCATGGTGCAACAATTGCACATTACCCTTTCTTTGCTAGTACCTTCCTGGCATGTAGTCTATTCTTAAGTGCAAACTAAGGGAAGACTTATGTTTTAAGGGAATTGTCGCCTGCAATACAACCTGGTAGAAACGCCTTCAATGACTTAGGCAGTATTTGATAGAAAAATAGCTAAAGGAATAACCTGAATAAGTGTATAAGATAAAGTTTATTCATGGGATAGCTGAGGAAATAATCAGCTTTTCTTAATGATAGTTTTGCCCTCAAGGGATAGCTAAAGGAATAACCAGCTATTCTCCCACTCCCTAGGGAATAAATTCAGGGGATAACCCATGGTTAAACATGGGTTATCTCATCTAGTTAAATTTATTCCCAGCTATCCTTCATATTTATGGCTTTTGAAAATAAGGAGAGCTATCTAGGGGATATCCCCTTATTTTCTTTTTCAAACACTGCCTTCAAACTTGTAGTAGGAATTGACAGATAAGACAAGTTTGCCATCATCTCTCTCCTTCTATCTTCATGTAAGAAAAACTTTAATGTTGTGATATTAGACAAAGCTAGAAACCACAATATCCATCTCAATAAAAAAAATTCATTCTCATAAATGAAAATTTTTTTAATCTATATCCTTATCCCATAAGGAATAATTCACTAGCCATCCTCATCTCTTTCCAAATAAAATATATAAATTTTTAATAAAAATTATAAATATGATAAAATAGCTAAAAAATTCTCATTAAATATATTAATAAATTTAATATTTATCTTTTAAATTTATACTTATTACTAAAATAATTAAAAGTTTAAACTAAAATATGGAAAGGTAATTTTATATACATAAAAATATATAAGGGTACTATAATATTTAAGTATATAACCAATAATTAAAAACAAGGCAAGATGAAGCAAGGATGGAGATAGATTTATTTCCATTTCTAATCCACCCCTATTAACAAAAATAAAATAAAAATAATTTTCAATCCCGTTTCTAAGAAAGCTGGTGAATCTTCGCTCTGAACAAGGGTAGGGTAGGGTGGGGTGGATTACCGCTTTATGAATTGTAACTGAGTTCTAGAAAACAATGATACACGAAGGGATGTAGATGTTGGGGTACAAAAGCAAACTCTAAATAATTATTTTAAAATTAGGTAATGTAATAATGGGAACACTTCGTTGAAAGCTCCAAAGCAATCAATCTCCGCTACACTTGTGCGTTGAGTCCTTCATTTGAAGAGACTCTGCATTTATACCGTGTAAGGTGCTTCTAAAATTTTTGATGCAATGTAGTATTACTTCAATGTTCTAAGATACAACACTTGATGTACATACTATGCTTAAAGTATAGCCTTTTTCACAAATTCATCCACGTATTTTTTCACACATAATAGTTCCATTGGTAATCTTTCAGTTCTGTAAAAGAGCTTCACATGTTAACCATGCTGAGGCCACAACAAGGGATTTAGGGTGCATGTAACCTAAAGCTTAGTTTATGTCAATTCTTAAAAGTGATAGCTGTCTAATTCCAACTGACCTATTGGGTCAGGCTATCGGTTAGATCCAAACTAATTTAAATTATATTTGAACTTAAAATTAAAGGTTAAAAAAAATTTGAATTAGGCTTAGATTGTTACTTGAGTCGGTCCAAATTTGAGCAAAAAGAAAGTTCAAAGCATTAGCCCTTAATCGAACTCCAAATCTAATTCCAAAGCTTTAACATATGACAGGGCCTTTTAAATTTATATTGACTTTTCCACCGACAGTGTAAAAAAAGCTATCCATATGTAAAAGAAAGTTCTGAAGTTATTAGGTCTAATTACTTTAAATGTTTCTTGTTTTTGTATAAATACATAAAATCTATAAAAAAATTAATTTTATCAACTCAATTTTTAACTCAAATAGATTGTTGTAAGTCAGCCTGATAGGGATTCAGATTGGACTTTGGGCTCAGACTCGAGTTGGATTGAGCTTGATTTCTTAAAAAAGATTGAAGCTTAAGCTCAGTCCAAAGTTTGAAAAGATTTTGAACTGAGCTTGAATTAAGGTGTGGTACGACTTCGCCGGTCCACTTTCAGCCCTACACGGAAAACAGAAGGCCTGTCTGCAGCCAATCTAGTGGTGTATCGCTGATTTGGTCTGCCAGTGACAATGCTATATCAGCAATTCAATATGAGCCACGGGGCACTAAAGAAACCACATCAGCTGGGCAAGAATTCAAGGATATGAGCCAGCCCACAGCCTTTCCCAAGACTCTCCCAAGGAAGGTTAAGCTTGATTAAACACAAATTACTAAACTATTTTTGCACTTGGGTTTAGTGGCAAATGTCAACTATTAACTTCTCAAAGTGAAACAAAATGGCTGGAAGGGCCTTTAAAGATCCAAGAAGGACAAATTTTGGGGTTGATCATGCGGGAAGATTAAAAATTAAGGGAAGCCAATGGGATTCTTATTCCCCGGTTATTCTGAAAACCAATAAACTATGATAGATATGAGTAGCAACTTATTTTTCAATCGCTGAAAATTTACTTTTAGCCTTCAAACTTTCGATCAAAATTCGTTCTACCCCTCCGGTTGTCATAATTTGATTTCTTATATTTTAAAAATATCACACTCGTGTTCTACCGCATTAAGTAGGTTAAACAAAATTGATAAAATTGCTATTGTGAACATGTGAACTATCATTTAAACTTTCAATAACTTTTTATATAGAATAAATGATTGTAGATATGTTTAGGTTAAGATGACATGCCAGTTATTCTATTAATTTTACCTAATCTCATATAATGAAAAGTAAAAAATATAACATTCTCATAATTAAACTGTAACAATCGAAAGAATCCTGAAAATTTAAATACTAAAAGTATATTTAACTTCTTTTTTTTTGGGACAAAACAGTATCTAGAATTAATATTTTTTAAAAAATTTTGATGTGTTTTTGAGTTTCTTTTTTGCCTATACAAATTTGTCAATGTGCATGCAGTGAGTTCGAGTTCCCTGCTCTGTTTCATGCATGCATGGTTTTCTGGGTGCTGCTTTGAGGCCTTCTTTGGTGCTTTGATGTTGGGTTTTATTTTTTTTTTTTGGTACAAACGAGTGCTCACATCATTCTAGCACGAGTCAAACCCGATATATCAAAAAATAAAATTTGTTTAAGTATAATAGGATAAGGATTTTTTTACTTTCAACTTCAGAATCCGAAGTGATAGGTCATTGAGGCAGCAATCCAATCGGTCACTGAGTTAACTTTTCAGTAGACATCTCTAATCTAAACTCCGTATACCTTTTAAAGAGTAGATCAGATGTCTTGAATCAAGGGGTTGGCACCACTGCTTTGATGTCACCTTTGCGAGCGATGAGCGTGGACAAAATTCAGACTTGGACAAAATTCAGACTTGGTGAGTTGTAACGCAACGAAGCTCTTGCCCTCGTTTGGGGATGGCTGTTTGCTTTGCCCCATTCTGGCCTCTGAATCTCATCCTCATTTCACTGTCTCAATGAAACATAAGGTGGATTTTCCACCGTTTCGCTCAAAATATCTGAGGAATCCATGCCAACGCATACAACTATGACCATTCTTTTTCACTCAGAATTGATGAGTAGGATAACAATTCTAAAAATTGATGATAGCTGAAAAATGTACTTTTAGTCCTCAAATTTTCACTTAAAATTCATTCTAATTGTCAAACTTTTAATTTAAAAATGTTACATTCGTAATGTTTCCTTATTCAGGTTAATTAAATTAAGAAAATATCTAACGAATCATCTTGATATAATGATTGTTATTAATTTCATTAATTAATTAATAATATAATGATAGTTCATATGTGCTTTCGTAGGATGACACATTAGATATTTTATTAATTTTAATTAATTTTAGTTAATAAAACATTAGAAATGTAGTATTTTTAAGCCGTTAAACTGTATCAATTAAAAGTTGGGCGGCCAAAATAAATTTTAAATGAATAGTTTTGAGGACCAAGAGTTGCTGGGCGCTAAGGTAGTATTTGGTTTCCAAAAAGTTATTCCTGGATAAACGTACATGATAGCATTTATTCATAGAATAGCTGAAAGGATAGTCACCTTTTTAAGTTTAGGGGATTAAACTTTTTTAGAGTCATCCCCTGCAGTTATAGCTTTTAGGAATAAGGTCTGAATATCTTTCTTATCTTCTATTTCAAATACAACCTAAAGAGCTCGATACGAAGGAAAAGGCCATAAGCAACCAGAAGGTTGGCAATGTGCTGCGTTTTGGTTAGGTTCACGTCAAGCGAATTCAGATGAAATTGGCAATGCAAGCTTGGTCTATTTAGTAAATGAAGCAAAATTTGAGTACAGCATGATAGGTATATTGAACAAGTATCATTAACTTATCCAATGACAAGGTTGAGTCCATATCCGAGCAAAACAAAGTGGATCTATGAGCCAATTAATATTAGCTAGTAAATTACTGCCCACTGGTTTGATTGGTGAAGTTATCAAAGATTTGGATGCTGGTAATCTCAATGGGAATCTTGCTCTCATCTTGATTAGATAACATCTACTTGAATCCATTTCTACGCCTGAATCTAGCTAGATATAAATATAAATTTAAGTAAAATAAATAAAGATATAAATAAATAATTATCCAATATTTATCATTAATTTGTTCACCATCCTACTAAATCCTAGGCATCACTAATGAATGTTTTAAGAACAATAATAATTAAGTGATATGGTATTTATCCAATCTATCTTTTACCCAGCAGTATATCTAGCTAATTTGTTGGTCATAATTAATGTTTAGCTATTAGATTTCATCTCTATATTATATTTGTACCTTGGACATTCGAATCGTATCTATATTAATTATCTACAAGATATACAGACATACATAAATTTGCATACATCTAACATTTGTTATTTGCATCTCTATTTATATTGATCAAATAAAAATAGATAATTAAAGATGTAGATATATGGATATCACTGATATTTAATCCATAGACTGATCAACAGGATTACATTCCGGCCGGACCCATAGAATGAAAGTGCCTGTAAAGTAATGCATGCAACGCAAACATTTGGGATAATCCATACTTTTTTTTTTTTGATGATTTCTTTTCGTTTGGTGCAGCAGGCTGATATTATTTATTCACGACAGGAGTTGCTATCTCGTTAGGCCTAGGAGTGGCAGAGAGTTCTGGGCTCCCGACAGGATGCGGGAACCAAGCCCTTGGGTCCCCACTACACCACAAGGAGGCACCCAGTACCCGTCCCTAGCTGAAAGGAAGGCCAATGGAGACGAACGCAAGAAAGTAGAGGTGCCATCGCCTCGCTGGGAGGATAATGTGCCGACAAAGAGAACAAAAGGAGACAGATGGACGCATAGGCCACCTCTTTCCTTGCTCCCTTGCTCCACCCCTTCCCATGTGACTCACTTGATCCCACACTGACCTCCCTCCCTCCCACCAGCTGCCGCGAGCTGTGGGCCAAATCTCCAAGCACTGCAAGCGATGTTTCATCCTTTTCTGGCGACAGAGTGCGAGGCCTAACGCGAGCAGTCCATGTTTACGTTGTTTTCTTCTCGCTTCCAGTCGCTACGAAATTCTTTGAGACCTACAATCCTAATAAATGCTTCATGGACTTTTGCTACGAGAGCTTGCCTTCGCTTGGTTCTTCCACTTGCTAATTAATTATTGCGCCGGGAGGCACATTTTATTAATTTATATGGTCTTAGACTCTTGAGAGCCACCTTTTTTTTTCTGTTTTTTTTTTGGGAAAATATGGTTGAGTAAATCGACATTTCAGTGGGCCTCACTTTTGCCCTTGAGAATTTCCACACGTCGGAGAGGCTGGCAATTAATTGAGCTACACCACTTGCTCAGGGCCATCCACCATGGTTTCCACTGCCAAGTGATGGGGCCGGTGGGCCCCCCATAGGCCACTATGACAACATCTGAGCTTGACCTTAGTGAATCGGCCTTTCCTTCGCGGGCTCAACAAGTCCAGGGCGGCCTCTCTTAGTCTACAATCTTTTCTCTCTCTTCCACATGAAGCCAGCGTCGGCCACAATGAACAGTGTCGGCCATGGGCAGGGTCGGCCACAATGAACAGTGTCGGCCATGAGCAGGGTCGGCGATCCAACGACGTCAGAGTTAACAGAAAAGGGCACTGACGGCATTCCAAACCACCTCCGAGCTCCTCCGAGCTCCACCTCCGAGCTCCACCTCCTCCCGTACTGTAACCACGGTCCCACCATAAGAGCCGGGGACGGCGAGCCACCTGGCATATCTATGAGATCCGCTACCTGTTCATTACTGAGTCCTGCTATGCCTCATTAAGACGTATGGTCTACTATACGTCTGTAACGGTACGTAGCCATACCCCATTACGGCGTGCAACCCATTACTCGGCCCTGATCGCGTATGGCCGTACCCCGTTACGGTGTACGACTCGTCACTCACTGGCGGCTGCGCGCGACCATACTCTTAACGATGTGTACCCGATACGGGTACGACTGCCCATCATTGGTAAAGCCGTACTAATAGGTGGCAGGATGGGCGGGACACCTCTAGCGCACACTGCGACATGACTAGTCACTATCACCACCTCCTCTTTTTCGTCCGCCATCGACAGATATATCTGAAGATGGACAACCTTCTGGAAGCACAGAAAAAGAGAGATCTCTGAGCAGGTATAAAGCCCATATCAACAGAAAGGGAAGATCTGAACTATAACTGTGAAGTTCTTTCTCTAGCAAAGACTTGTCTGTTCCGAGGTTACTGACTTGAGCGTCGAAGGTCCCCACCGGAGCTTCTGGTCCCCGGGACTTTTCTTGCAGGAGTTCGGTAAGGAGGATTTCCACTTCCCCGGCGTCTGAAGAAAGTGACTTGGCGTCAATAGATTGGCGCGCCAGGTAGGGGGACGCACTGAAGGAAAGAAAGCTCTGTCTCCTTGGGCTATAAGTCTTCGTCCCCTCTAAGATAGCTCTGGTGGTGATGCGCATGCCGAAGGTTCTCACCAATCGTGCTGGGGGGCATCCACATCGCACTAGGCAGCAAAAGGCCACCCTCTCTGCTCCTTCACCACCAACCTAGCTGCTCTAATTAACCAGCTGATCATCTTCAATCAACAAGTTCAAGCCTTGAATGCAGCGGTTCATGAACTGCAAAGCAACGCTCGGTGGCCACTCAGCAGCAGCCCAAGCCTCTCGCATCGCTCGTGATAGCTGCACCCGTTAGTCAACGATCCATCCGCAAAAATCTCTTCGGGGAGAAGTTATCACCATCATGCCTCATCTAAGCACCTAGATGAACAACACCGGCGGCTGGAAGAACTCACTCAAAGGCTCAACATCAGCTAGAGGTGGACGGCGAGTAATTTCCAAAAGGGATGAACTTTAGACATTATCCGTCACCTCAAGCATTTATGGGCATTTTAATCTCTTATGGTAGTAAGCCGAGAGGTATTGTTGCAATTAATGCAAGAAGGAAGATGACGACAAAAGGCTTTGACTGTGGACTTCAACTTTCCTCTCCCTCCTTCCCTCTGTTGCACCCAAAAGCCAAACCGAGCCCAGGACCTTTTACGGATTTTGTTCTAACTGCTCTCAAGTTTCAGCATCGAGGGCAATCAATCTCTTCAAAAAAAGAGCTAGACAAAGGGCCCTCCCAGCAACTTCGTCGGCCTTTTTACTCTCAGCAACGCCCTCGATGGACTCTCCCAGCCATTCGTCTTCAACGACCGCCAACTGTCGAGGCTCTCCTCAATAGCCTCCATCTTTGTCCCGGTTTCTAGCTTCTTCCCAGCCATAGACATCTCGTCCTGGCCTCCAATGCGAGGGAAGGCCCAAGTAAGGGCAACGACACCTTCAATCCAACTAACATAATTCCCTGGGGGACAGACCACCAGTGGGCAGAAGTGCTCAACTCCGTAAAAGAAAAACATGGTCCTACAAGAGCTAAGTACATTGCACTTAAGACAGTTTTCTTTCACTAATACTTAAAAATGTCATGCAGGGAAGATCTACCTTGCAACAACATCCAAGACCAACTTCGCGTTGGCGTCCATAAGCCCGGGTCCAGCAGGGAAGGCCTCGATCGGCCCCAAGCGTCGGCACCATAAGCCCGGGTCCAGCAGGGAAGGCCTCGGTCGGCCCCAAGCGCGGCACCATAAGCCTGGGTCCAGCCTCGGTCGGCCCCAAGCGCCGGCACCATAAGCCTGGGTCCAGCAGGGAAGGCCTCGATCGGCCCCAAGCGCCGGTACCATAAGCCCGGGTCCAGTAGGGAAGGCCTCGGTCGGCCCCAAGCGCCGACACCATAAGCCCGGGTCCAGCAGAGAAGGCCTCGGTCGGCCCCAAGCGCCGGCACCATAAGCCCGGGTCCAGCAGGAAGGCCTCGGTCGGCCCCAAGCGCTGGCACCATAAGCCCGGGTCCAGCAGGGAAGGCCTCGGTCGGCCCCAAGCGCCGGCACCATAAGCCCGGGTCCAGCAGGGAAGGCCTCGGTCGGCCCCAAGCGCCGGCACCATAAGCCCGGGTCCAGCAGGGAAGGCTCGGCCGGCCCCAAGCGCCGGCACCATAAGACCGGGTCCAGCAGGGAAGGCCTCGGCCGGCCCCAAGCGCCGGCACCATAAGCCCAGTGTACCACTGGCAGAGCGATGAACCATCGGCTCTCAACAACAAGCCCGACTCCGGCCGACACTCAAAGCCTGATGAACAATCGACACTCAAGCCCGAGGCCAGCTCGGCACCAAAAGCCAAAAACTGAATTAACGTCAAATGGCCAATCGACCTCAACGGCTCCCTCTGCCTCAACGGCATCATCGTAGTCTTAACGGCTTCATTTCAGCCTCAACGACTTCAACTCGGTATCAACGGCCAATGGCCAATCGAGTAAGACCTTTATCTAAATTATATACTTGCAACATATTGCTGGTTACTTTCAGCCATCAAGAAGCCCAAGACAACTCACAGCTGGGAGAGGCCAACTCCTCAGCTCACAGTTGACGGGCACCCACCTCCAAACTTCATGACAAGAGAAGAAGACCCAACTAGCTCATAGCCGGGAGAGGTCAACCCCCGACTCACAGCTAATGGGCATTCACTTCCGAGCTCCGCATCGGGAGGGGATTACTGGCTGCCAGTCAAAGGTAACCAACTTACCTTCAAACTTTGCTTAAAGTTCTTGAACAAGCAAAAAGCATGGCTCCAAAGAGCGTGAAGATGTCTACACAAGGCATCACAAAAGGAGAGGAGTTTCCCCACCTTGAAGGAATCATAGTTAAAGCTGACATGAAAGGGCGGGCGCAAAGGTAAAGAGTTCTACACTCCTTTCACTTAACTAACGCAGGGCACACAAGCTCAAGGAGTGTGGGGGGCATCTAATGGGGCCAGTGGGCCCCCCCATAGGCCACTATGACAACATCTGGGCTCGACCTTAGTGAATCGACCTTTCCTTCGCGGGCCCAACAAGTCCAGGGCGGCCTCTCTGAGTCTGCCACTTTTTCTCTCTCTTCACATGGAGCCAGGGTCGGCCACAATGAACAGTGTCAGCCATGGGCAGGGTCGGCGATCCAACGACGTCAAGTTAACGGAAAAGGGCACTGACGGCGTTCCAAACCCCCTCCGAGCTCCACCTCCTTCAGTCCCGTACTGTAACCACGGTCCCACCATAAGAGCCAGGGACGGCGAGCCACCTGGCATATCTATGAGATCCGCTACCTGTTCATTACTGAGTCCTGCCATGCCTCATTAAGACGTATGGTCTACTATACGTCTGTAACGGTACGTAGCCATACCCCATTACGGTGTGCAACCCATTACTTGGCCCTGATCGCGTATGGCCGTACCCCGTTACGGTGTACGACTCGTCACTCGCTGGCGGCCGCGCATGACCATACCTCTTAACGATGTATACCCGATACGGGTACGATTGCCCGTCACTGGTAAAGCCGTACTAATAGGTGGCAGGATGGGCGGGACACCTCTAGCGCACACTGCGACATGACTAGTCACTATCACCGCCTCCTCTTTTTTGTCCGCCATCGGACAGAGATATCTGAAGATGGACAACCTTCTGGAAGCACAGAAAAAGAGAGATCTCTGAGCAGGTATAAAAGCCCATATCAACAGAAAAGGAAGATCCTAACTCTAACTGTGAAGTTCTTTCTCTAGCAAAGACTTGTCTATTCCCAGGTTACTGACTTGAGCGTCGGAGGGTCCCCACCGGAGCTTCCGGTCTCTGGGGACTTTTCTTGCATGAGTTTGGCGAGGAGGATTTCCACTTCCCCGGCGTATGAAGAAAGTGACTTGGCGTCAACACCAAGCATGGTGCAAAAATCTTTTTTTTATTTTAACCACCTGCATTTGCTTTGAGCTACATATATAGAAGTTTTATATGATTTCACTGCGTCCATTTCATGGAACATTTCCTGAAATTGCTTCTCACTTTATTATACCTACTGAAAGATTTTGCTGCCTGCACCGGAGACCACTTGTGAGATTTACATTAATTATCTAATGTCAGATTTCCACAAAGATAGTATCATTCTTGTTGGATTATGTCTAGATTTCTTTTATGTTGGCATTAAACAATTATCATGACTAGTAACCTTACCAAAGCCTATCTTCTTTTTTTGTGTAAAAAAAAAAAAGAAAAAGAAAAAGAAAATCACATCATATGAATTTTCATCTCCTGATGCAGTGTCCGTTTGTGCACTCCTTGTTGAGAGAGTTATTATTTCACAATGACAAAAGAAACTTTTTGCAGGCTGAATTTGGATTTTCAATGGTTCCTCATTGGCCAAGACAGATGCTCAGAGAAGTGAGCTTATTTTGAGACCCCTCACTACATTCTTAAGCAGGGTCCCTTTCTTGTTTGGCTTTTCCACTGGTAGTTGATCGCATAGAACAGAGAAGAGCTGCTTTCTTACACCAAGAGGGTCTCTCTGTTTATTAACTTTGTCTAATCTAAAGACAAACGTTTTATGTCACATGCTTCTCTGCTCTTTAGGTTGTTAGTATAAGATATATACAGCTCATAATTGCAAGAAAGTCGTGGACAGGACATGGGGCATGTCTCAAATGCTTGGGGCTTAACCCATACGACTTTGATAAATTTAATTAAGAGAGATCGATGTTAGCATCAGAATGAGACCATAAACTCAAATTGATAGCGGTGGACGAGTTCGAGGATATAGGCCAAAATGACATCAATAATTGCATTTAAACCAAAGGCATTTGTATTCTTCCATCAAATGGCATGCCATGAACTATTACAAACTCCACTGTTTAGCAATTTCTTTCTAAATGTTAAAACGGTCAATCATAAAAGAGAGATTAATTTCTTTCTTTTACTTGAAATTTTTTCTGAAGAAGAAGATACAAGAAGCTTTCTTCTTCCCTCAAAAGCTCCGCATCTACGTACAAAGCCTTATGTGACTTTACATGAGAAGGTAAAAAGATAAATTGTACAGCATTGCAGTTCTTGAAGGAATCTATTTTTCTCCTGGTTTCCTCTCTAGCCATGCTCTCCTGTCTCCCCTATGAAGCCTGTCCCTGATACAGCACAAGGGGGAAAAAAGATCAGAAGCAAATCCAGTATAACATAATTGTTTTGTTGAAGAAAACAGGGAAAAAGAGCTATAGTTGTCTTACAATGGACTTTTTGCAGTGAAGAATTGCGTCATAGATTGAGCTGTCAGCATTTCCACGGTACCATTCCATGCTTGAGAATGCAGTTGCCATCCCTGGAGAATTTCCTACTGAATCCCTGCAGCTCCTCGCTGACTTCGGAGGAGTCAAGCTCAACCCTCTCACCTTCTTGTAGAGGGGCATGAGAAAACAGAAGTACTTCCATAAAATTTTCTTCGGAGATTTTGTACAATTCCTGAAGAAAGGTGGCTTGGACTTTCCACTTGTCGAAGCAAGACTCTTGGATGAACATGAGCTCATGGAAGTTGGTGTGCTTTCTGCTGATTGGAAGAGAGGTGAAGAGTTAGAGGAAACAGGCCTGCTTTGAACTGTGTAGAAGTAGCGTGACTGGAATGGGTTGCTCCGAGAGAGAAGAGCTTTTGATGAGTCCAGTGATTTAGATCTGCTAAAATTGGAGCCCAAAGACTCACAGCCTGCTTCACTCTGAGGTGGGTTGTTGAGGTGGAGTGGCACAAGGAGGCCATTAGAGAAGATCTGGTCTGCATGCACTAGGACTGGAGATTGGGAGCCAGGAAGGTTGAAATTGAAGTCATGGGCATCACTGGTCCACCGCATCGAGAACAAGTCAGGATCCATTTCGATGAAGGAGCTACCATCAAATGAATGGCGAAAGCTGCTGTTGAGGGATTCAAAGGAGGGCTTGATGTTTGTCAACCAACCATAAGAGAAACTCTCACCAAAGAGCTGTTGAGAGGTCTCCATGAGGCTGCAAGACTGAAGGTTCGGAGCTTAGGAAGGCTACGGGGATGATGAGGAGGAAGTGCCAGAAGGGGAGATATGAAATAGAGTGGCCTGGTGAATGAGTACAAGAAAGAATGCATCATGGAACTTGTTGTTTGATTGAAAGACCATGATGCCCCTGCTCTTGACCATAAGTGGTGAAATCTTCTTTGGGATATGTTCTTTTGCAGTGACAAGCCTAGGATGTCGCACATCTTTTCCTGCACTGAAAAGCCGACAGCATATAATTATTATTGTGAGGAAAGGTTAAAGAAATACGACCTGTCTGAGTTTACTTTTACTTTTTAATAATTTTGTGGCCAGCTTGTCTGTTGATGATTTCCAAAATTCATCTGGTGGAGGTCCCTTATAGGCCTTTAGCCAAACTGAAAACATCTTTAACTCCAGTTCAAAGTTCAAACTATGACCATTGCACTCCACAACTGTCCATGAAGAGCTTAATAAACTATGACCTCTCTTTGGACAAGGTGCAAATTATTTGTCCAAACTATGAAATAATGACTTATTTATGTGCTAATGGGTTTATTATTGCACTGCATTAGTCCTCACCACTTGGCCATGAGTAATGGAATGACTTCTTTATGTGCTAATGGGTTTATTATTGCTATGCGTTAATCCTCACCACTTGACCATGAGTAATGGAAACCACTGCACGCATATTATTAGTATAATCTTTGTTGGTGATAACAAGTACTAACTGTATTGAAAGGCAATACCAGACATTAATTACAAGTTCTTCTGTGTCACAGAAGCATATTTACACCATTTTGCTGCCCTTAATCATGAGCTAGTCATCAAACAATTCCAAAGTGAAAGATAACAGGTGACTTCTTTTATTAAAGATGATGAATAGGCCAAGCAGTGAAGCAAATTATTAGATACTTTTGTAGGCCCTGAAATATTTTTTGGTTATTCAATTTGGCAGAAAAATGAGGGACGACAACTGCCCAGATTCCTCTATTTCTTTTATTCCTTTTTCCTGGAAAGATAGACAGGATAGAGCAAAATAATCCGTTGCCAATATTCAGTGCTTTCTGAGTACGCTTCTAGTAATGAAAAATCTAGGCTTTGATATACATATGTCATCTCAAGGCATGGCCGATGCCTCTTTCAGACATTTTTTTAAGGAGTTTGCTCCCTTCACGAGCATCGAAGTTCAATGGCTCAAATCGAAGAACATTGCGCGTAGCACGCGTGCAAAGAACTCAAAGTCAATGTTGGATGGCAGTTGTGTCATGCATGCCAATGTGGAAGAAATAAAAATTAACGGGCATTTCATTTATAGCATAAAGCAAATCAGAGCATCCAATCTGCAGCTGAATTTTATTTGCCAGAGGGTTGAAATGGTTACATGGAGCTGCTGGAAATCTCCAATTTCAATCATGTTTCTCCTTACAATCAGAAGTCAGCTGTATTCCTTTATCTTATCTATTTTGAAAAAAAAAATTCTACGAAATCTTCAATTTCTATGCACAGTTTGATTTCTTCACCTTCTATCCGATGGTATCAACTAGGCTAGACCATCGTTTATCAACATTTTTTAGTTGGACTGGTCTTTGATTTTGGCTAAACAAAACAGACCTGAATAAAGTTAATGTTAATGGTAATTCAAAAAAAAAAAAATTCCTTCATAAATATCTGAAAGAATATAAAATATTTTGAATGCATCCTACTAAATATATATATATATATATATATATATATATATATATATATAGAGATGCATGAATAAATCCCATCCACAAACCCCGGTAGGATAAGGATCAGTGCACAAACTCGTTAGAGAATGGAAAATAATGGAACTAGATCAGGTTTGAAGAAGAAAGGAAACGCTTTAGTCTGAATTGGCATGAAGCCGTTGCCATATACTCCCAGTTTTTTAAGGCATTAAAAGAAATCGCATGCTAAAGTTGCAGGTGATCCACTAATAAGAATAAGAACTCCCACTTGAAAAGGATATGTTGGTTTATGCCACCCAGAAGGTGGCTTTCCCATCATAGTTCTAAAATAAAATTAAAAAAATATCTTCTCCTTTTGTTGCATCTAGACAAGTTAAATGAAAATGATTGCCAAGCATGAGCGTGCCTTAAAAGCGGTAGCTTTCAAGCAATAAAAGAATTCATTCTCGATCACAAGATGAGGGATGGCCTCTAGAGTGACAGGACGCTATGGAGCTGAGACCAGTTCAGAAATCACATCAAGTTTTAGAAACAAGTTGGAGAAACCTAATCAGGCTTCAACAACCAAATAGATGGATGCCTTGAACTAATCCAACACTTCCATACTAAACTATTGTCATGTCTGAATCACCTTGTACTAACCAAACCATATTCTTCCTAACACTGCTGCGATTAGGTCACCTTTCTTTTTCTTCTCCTCGCCGCTGCCTTGTTGGTCTTATTATTAAAATAAAACCTCATGGGAAGGTGATTTCTTCATCTCAAGAAACCTCAGCACTACGGATCATCCCGTTTACATCTCTCATCTAATCTTCATCTCATCTACAATGCCACCCACCCAGGCGTCCACGTCAAGATGTCTAAAGGTGAGAGATGACTCAGGGCCTGAGCACAGATCCTTTGCGGTACACACCATATAAGCATGGGTAACTACGATTGTATTTAAAAAATAAAAATAAAAAATTATTAGTACCATGATGAATGTCTAGATCCAAAGTGAAACACGTGTCAGCTAGATATGTAATAGCTTTGTAACACAAAGTGACAGAGGATCCCATTTCAAAGGACCAAGGGGTCGATATCCAAGGATACAAGCCGCCACCATCAGATTTCGGCACTGACGAGCACATTTTAATTGAAAATAGATTGAAACTTTTCATGATAAGTTCCCCTTGTAGATTCCAGAACCACCAATTACAAATTTACCATGTTGTTCCAAGGGTAAATAAACCCAAATTAATACAACATGCAAGGGCTGTGATGAAGTTCAAGAAATATGAAACTCTATTGGCACCACGCACCCAAATGCATCTTTAGAGGTGATTCACAGAAGAGGATAGGACATGAACAATGACATGAACCATGATGAAAACAGAAAATGCAGGAAAAAACAACCAACAAATTTAGAAGACAGGAGACATGAAAATAACTGAAGGAAAGAAAGATGTAGATAAATTAGTAGGAAAGAAAGTAGATCATGCATAGAGAAATGGCGTGCTAACTAAATATTGGTACGATACAAGGCAAGGCTGATACAAGGAGATCAGACAGCACTCAAGTTCTGCAAATGGGAAAGCCGGTAGCATATCTTTTTGAGTCTTGTATAGGTCATTAAAGCCTATCAGCATCGTCTGTTTCTTGACATCCTCTAGAACAACAATCCACATAAATTCAAGGACTGCTGTCTGTTTGTAGTCTTGGTTTCTTCAAGCTGCAGCCTTCTTCTTCCAAGGATTTCAGTTTATTCTTTATCGCAGCAATCTTGGCACTCCGGCTCATTTGTCCTGATGCGCTGCATGCAATGCTTGGCTTTTTTGCCTCAGAGGTAGTTTTGAGGGGATTTGCTGTCTCCCCCAAATATTTCTCACTGGTGAGTCGGACAACCAATGGGCGTCCACAAGTTAATCTCCCGTTCATCTTTGCCTTCGCCAGTTGCGCTTCCTGCATGCTCACTTCAAATGGAAAAAATGAGGTCACTATATTTTAGAGGATAGGTTAAGAGTCATGTTACCTACCTCCTTTGTACTATACTGGATAAAAGCATAACCACGAGGTTCTCCACGTTTAGGACCACGTGTGTGCCACAAAAAATCCTCGGACACAATTTTGCCAAATGGAGAGAACATCTTGATCACATTGGCCCTAAAATAGTTGGAAAAGTTTTGATGAAGAAAAAGCACAAGCTAAGTAAAATGAACTAAAATTAAAGAGGAAAGCATTTTAGATAACTTTTTTTTTTTTTGAAACGAGAAGAGCAGCATGAATCCCTACTCCGTGATTCTTTGGTCAAGATTGCCAATGTACAGTCTGCTTTCACTGTTTTCATCATCCATGCTTTCTGGATCCTGCATTTCATTTGAGTGATTCAGCAATTTGATAATGCAATATGGACGATTAGATTCTATAATCAAAAAACTGATGAGGAAACAATTGTGCCCATGATTTCAGCAGCATTCTCCAGTGACATAATCAGCTGAAGAGTACATATCAACAAGAACAGATTAAACAGGTTAACCCAGGAGGGAATCCTTCGAGTTGATGATTGTCATTAACTACCTGTGAATCCTGTCTTCTTGGTAAAATGATCAAGTCATCTTTTACTGAAAAGGTGAAAGAGCCACAGAGCTATTGGGTCTAGTACATACTGATGTATGTGGACCAATGAGCACTTGTGCCAAAGGTGGATATTACTACTTCATTACTTTTACAGACGACCTTTCTAGGTTCGGTACATGATCATAAGACTCCAAGACCAGAGCTTGAGCTTAAATATCAAAGCAAAGAAAGATGGCACCAGATGCATGACCCTGAAATAACAAAAGAAATTGTAGCCAAACTAAAATACTGACGAGGATGGATGGTTAGGTACCTAATTTGGGGATTTAATGCTAAGGTAGATCCTTTCTTTTCAACAAACCAAGGCCAACCCTGCAAGTTTTCTTAACAGAATGGTCTTTTGTGCACATCAAAAAAGGCCATTACCTAGTTATAGCCCCAGCAATCCAGGGACTTGGGAGGGGCGGATTAGGGACAGAACCAACCTTTGACATTTTTTCTCCCCATGCAAAGTGGCAGAGCCAAGACTTGGAACCTGTGGCATTAAGCTTGCAAGCCCATGCCTTTAAACATTGCACAAAGCAATGGCCCATCTTTTGCATGTATTAATGCATCATAAATTTACAATCGTTAGCCAGTTCTCAAATACAATGATAATACATCAAGAGGATGGACAGTTATAAGCCCTCCAACAAAAGCTCTTCTCCCATGTTTCCATTGCCTCTGATACCCAAATGAAGCCATGTGCTGACTGAAAAAGCCCCTACTGCCATGACCCTGACCAAACAGAACCTTTTTGCTAATGCTAGCCACATGTAGCCTTTTACAGAGGTATCAACCATACACAAAAGCCAGATGGGAAAAAAGGACAATTGAGAGGGGTTGTAAAAAGGGGAACATAGAGCAATTTAACCTTTCCCTGGGGAACCCTTTGGGCATTCAGGCTCATAATAGGTACCTAACCATTGAAGTCCCTATCCTACTCCTCTTTGCGGCTCAATACACATATATCACAACAAATGGAACTAGAACAGAACCAGTGGTTTAAAGTTACAAGTTCTGTATCTGAAAATGTGTGTGCGCGCGTGCGTCCATGCATATGTGTGTGTGAGAGAGAGAGAGAGGGAGGGGGGGGTGTGGACAGGGATTGCAGGGCTGGTCTGTGTATTAGATCTACATCACAACACCTGCCATGCGTACCATTAGATATATTTCTATTTTCAAATGAATATCAACTGCCTGAGTTCAAAAGCTAACCATCACTACAGAATCAGCAGAAAACACAAGAAACAGAATAAGCAAGTCAGCTGTAATTTGGCAGCCAATATTCATAAAGTAACTTAATCCAGGTTCTTACACATTCTCTACCAAAACACAGAAAAGGTCACAAATCCATTACTTGTAGTTTCAATTTTCACTGCTTATCATGTGGCAGCACGAAAAGAAGCAGCAGAGATGGAGCATTGACAAAAGTTAATAAAATTGTAGTTTGCAAGATATGAAAATGACACTATAGGAAGTTCATTCATGATAATGTTAACATGAATATGTTATATACTGAAATATAAAATTTTTGAAGTGATTTAAGTCGCGATTATCACAACTTAGAGCACAGAGTTGTTCTGCAATCTCAGTACAGACCTCCAAATATTTAATCAAGGATTCTTCCCCAGTGTCCCATGCATGTTGAAATACTCAAGTGATACAATATAAGAATAAAAAGAACAAATCACAGACTAAAATGGACAATGAAGATTGTGCTCATGTCAGTTGAACATATCAGATGCTGACATCCAGGTGGACATGTGCACATTTAGGAAGGACCCACAGATATAATTACATAAAAGGAAGCTAACAAATTGATCCAATGAGGTACAAGGCAGATACACAACAGCTTCAAACAAATAACAAGTACAATGAATGCCACTAATGGCCCCTAGAAAGGTGAGTTTAGCCAAAGAAATTGAAAGTGATCTAGGGATAACTGATGAACATAATAAGAGAAGGAATGCTTTAGGCCTTCCTTTTTTCTTTTCTTTTTTTTTTTGGGTTGATACAAAATATGCCTTGGTAAACATTTACCGAACAAGTAATATTTAACAGAACTGAATGGAAACAAGGAAGCATATTGCTGAACCCAACATTGATCAGGTATTGTTTATGATAAGCAAACAAAAGAAACATGAAGTTCTCACCTCTCAAGATGTTATTATTATCTTAAAATTAAGTAACAATACAGATCCCATAAGCACTAAAATAAGGGCACAAGATAACTAACGCAAAGCCTTTTTTACCACCTTTTAAACACAGGATAGCATCAGTTTTCTTACATTTATTCAACGTCATCACCTAACTACGGGCAAATTACTTTCTTTTCATCAGCACTTAGATGACACGACCTCAATCTTTTTAATCAAATCAGAAATTCATCAAAATAATAATTATTTGTGTATAAGTCCATCAGTCATATTAAGTATAAAAAAAGATTGGTCTTCAGTGCGAGAGAATTATCATGAACAGAATGCAAAACCAATTACAGTGAACCATGCATACAGTGCATGTCAAACCAAAAAAAAAGTAGAAATAAGTCCAGCTAATTGAAAATCAAGGAAACAAAAGAATGCATAACATTAACCAGATAGGAAATCTGGAGGAAAAGAAAATCTTTTTCCCTGCCTTGTTTACATGCCTATTTTTTTAAGCACAAAGAGAACCTCATTGTATCAAGACAGGGCAACCAAAACTATAAATCTGAATTCCTGGTGTATCTTGGCATCATTTGACACCAGGGAGTTAACACAGAACAACTGACACAACTTTAATAAGGCTTCCTAGGACACTCTTTCAAATATTGTCTCCAGTAATGCAGCTTCTGAATCTACAGATAGCATTTAATTAACGAAGTCTAAAAAATGTAAATGCTGTGCAAACAATAATCAGAAAATATAATGTGTCTACACACTGACTTAAAATTGCTAAAAAATCAAGCTTCCACAATACATTATCCTATAAGAAAGATACAAAGGTCCCAAGATCCACAAGCATACAACTTGTGAACTGAAAATTTAACACTTCAAATAGGAAAAACAATACTAATCCTATAATTTTGAAATAATGAATCTTTTCGTCGTGTGTTCGTATCAAGAGTTGCATCCCTTCTATGTAGTGTATCCTTCACTGCCCATGGAAATTACTAGTGTGAAGCTGTTCTTCAGATAATTGTAATCCAAACAACTATTCTATATTTTCTTTTTTTAACCCCAAATTTAAACATAATGAGAACTCAGTGAATAAAACAGAACTTTTATGCTCCATGTTCTCCATGTACAAATGTGTTTTTAAGGGTTTCTGGTGCATGGAAGAAATAAGGTTTTATTCCTCATGCATGAGAAAATTATGTGTTGAGAAATGCCACCATGATTTCAATTCAAGCTTGTCCAATATATTATTATGTTGCACAAATTAAGAAAAGCACAAGTTTCCATGTTATCATGCCTCTGCCAAAATCTCAGAATGAGAAACAGTATCGCCATATTGGATGAGAGTTTCCATTAGGTAAACAAAGAAGTCTCTCAAAAACTTCAGATAAATTACAATTTTTATCATCTTCTAAATCTCCAAATTGTAGGACCATTTGTCATAACTCATGAAAGATTAGTTCTTCCAAAAAAATTTAGAAGACTTCTTAGACTATGGTGCATCAAAGCTAAAATTATTGATCCAAATCAAAAACCATAAAGAATCGTATTTCTTCTTCAAAATGATTTGAGAAGACAGTGCTATTGCATAAATGCAATAGTATACTAACTAGAACAATAACCCAATATCGTACTTTAATATCATATACCCTCCACAGTCCATAAAAAATTCTCCAATAATACATAAGCATTTGATTTGCATACAAGCAATGTCCAACCATATATGTTACTAACATCACCACAGCACATAGCCTAAAGTTTACCAAGTTGGCATGGAAAACACAGCATAAGGCATCATAAAGAAGCATGAAATACAGAAACAAAATAGAATACGCGTACAAGTGGTGGAAAAAGTATCAATAGTTCTAGAGATGAGAAAAACTTCAGATTATTGACAACCAACATAGCACAAGGATTTATGAGAATATAAGATTGAAAACAGTAAGCAGCATGGATAACCTCATTAAAGGATCACCAGACAAAGATTCCTGCTTCTTAATGTGAGAAATCACCCAAAACAGGTGCACAAAACTTACTGAACATATGAATAAGTTAAGAAAAATAATCACCACAGTGAAACAATGCAGTTAGGTTTATTTCAACAATTCAATGAATTTTTCATTCACTCAGTACATAGCAGACCAAGACCAAGTAGCATGGGCATGAATATTGTGGATGGGTTTCTAGTTGAAGACAAAGTCTTGGTCAATTAAGAACTGAACTCAGCACCACCACTTCACAAAGGCCATGAGTACTTTGTCACTACAATTAAAGAGTGAAAAAAGAGGACAACCTACAATCCCAATCCAAGACAGAGGAATCCTCTTTATCTCAACTTACAATTCTCTCAGATTTTGTCAATCACAATTGACTTCTTTTCTTGCATTTTTATGCAAGTTCACTGTATATATACATATTCCCAACAGATCATTGATCTCTGCAGTTTGAATCTTTTGGTACTCTCTGCATAATTATTTTCAGATTCAGCTAATAGCATCATTTTTTAATGATTTTCTCGTCTTTCTAAAACAAATTAATCATTTATTCCCATCAAGTGGGGGCTTCATACATCTTTTGTTCCTATACGGTTGCTTTTTCCCTGTTAATTATATCTCGTCTCTACTAATTGTTTCTTCATATTCAAGGGCCAAAATCCAAGTCACCTTGTTTTTAAAAAATAAATAAATAATAATATCACGTCCCCAACTCGAATCATTAACCGCGACAAGCAATTAGAACATCTACTCTTTCCAAATCAATCAACCCAAAATCCCCACAGCACGACTACATTCAACACAGCTTCCCGATTTCACCTTTGCATTCAAGACAGGCATGCCCATCAAATCATGCACGGCTCTTTCAACGCAATGCCCAATCAACAACAAAAATCCGAACGTTCTACTATTACAAGAACCTTTTACAGAAAGTTGCAAATGATATTCGATTCCCACCGCTATAAATCCGAAACAAATGAACAGACCAAGATTAAATAAATAAACAGACAAAACATACAAACAATATAACCAGTCCGAAATTAAACGGCGTGAGAAAGAGAACGGTAGAGGAGGAGGAAGAGAGCGTAAAGAATGATTACCTTTCCCAGTCCGAAATTAAACGGCACAAATCCCCTCGCTGAGAACAGAGACGAGATCAAAGCGTAACAAAACGAAAAAGCAGCCGGCGGTGGTGGCGAAGATTGGCGAGGGTTTTGGTAAGTTTAGATAATTGATAGGGACTTCAAGTACCAATCTCCTCTGCCCTCCTGCAAACCTAATCCCTTGTAAAAATTGAAAACAAAATCGCTCGGAAAAATTTGTCCGTTTGGGTCAGGCCAGAGCCCAGGGACAACAAGCGTGCCGGAAGCCCTAACCCAATGTTATTAGCCCGTAGCAAAAGTCTTTGCACACGGCCCGGCCCGCATCGGACGTAATTATTCGCTCATGTACGAACTCATGCCAAAGAATTTGCTCACACCAATGATGCGCAAGCTTATGTATAAGTAAATCACCACATATGATAAAGATCAACTTGTATCGAGATGATATACAAAACTTTTAGGTAGTGTTTGATAAGAAAAATATTATTCATGGATAAGTGTATGGGATAGAGTTTATCCCTAGCTATCCCTAGGGATATCCCTTGGCTATCCTATTGATCATATCAAATGCAAAAAGGTAAATCCATAGGATAACTTTTTTACTCTTATTTAGAGGGATAACCAACTATTTCTATATTTTCTAAGGAATAAATTGAGGGGATATCCCATGGTTAACCATGGATTATCCTTTGGTTAACTTTATTCTCTGCTATCCTTTATAGTAATAATTTTTGGGAATAAGAGGGGATATCCCCTGGATATTCCCTCTTGTACCCTATTTCAAACACTACCTTATCGTATTATTTAAATGGACTACATAATTAATATTTTAATAAGTTTTATTATCTGCACTATTTCAGATATATAGCTGGTTTCAAACTTTTTTTATTTAAAAAAAAGTATAGATCAGCTATCCATATAAACAATATGAGCTAAATCAAAATTAATTTTAACATTTAAAATCGAAGGAGAAGGATGATTTCCATGGGCTCAATGGAGGCATCAAATGGGCTTCAAAGTCGGCTGGGTCAGGCGTTTAGTTCATCGGCCAGGAACAATTTGTTACCCGACTCGCCTAACTTGGCCCATTGGGTTAGAGCCCAGATCAAGCCCAGAACCCCTTAACTTGCCGGATATTATATTTATATTATATTTATATTTATATTTATACCCTTATATACCACGAAATTATATAACACATGAGTTATTGTATTGTATTGTTGATTCAATAGCTTAGAACTGAAAAGCAAATGAATTGTAGACTTGTAGTATAAACTGTCCAAACACAATATACACACACACACACACACACACACACACACACACACACACATATATACATATATATGTGTGTATATATGCATGTATATATATATATATACATATGTATACATACATATGTATATGTATACATACATATGTATACATATACAATGTATATGTATACATATACATATGTATACATATACTATGTATATGTATATATGTATCTATATATGTATGTATATATGTATATATATGTATGTATGTATATATGTATGTATATGTATGTATGTATATATATATATACACATACATGTATGTATATATATGTATGTATGTATGTATGTATATATGTATATATATATGTATGTATATATATATATATATATATGTATGTATATATATATGTATGTATACTATATGTATGTATATATATATATATATATATATATATATATATATATATATATATATATGTATATATATATATATATATGTATGTATATATATATGTATACATATATGTATATATATATATGTATGTATGTATATGTATATATATGTATGTATATATATATATGTATATATGTATGTATGTATGTATATATATGTATATATGTATATATATGTATATATGTATGTATATATGTATATGTATGTATATGTACATATGTATGTATATGTATATATGTATGTATATATCATACATATATACATATATATACATGTATATACATGTATATATATATGTATATGTATATGTATACGTATGTATAAAGTCCCAAACTAAATGGACTTGGATTTTAAATAAGTTGGCGGATTGGGTGGGGGTTGATTAGTTGGCTCAAGGCCGGGCCTGGCCGGGCCCTCGTAGGTTAATATCAAGTCAGCTTGATCTGAATGCAACGCATCAAGTTGTTGGCACTTGGCATCCCTAACTTCGTTTCCCCTCTTACAAACACGAGACAAGTGGAAGATGCTAAGAGACCAAACTAGCATGGTCTCAAGTATTTGCCTAAATTGATTCAGATTCAAATCCTTCGTATGCCAAGAGTCAAAGAGTTGAATATTTTAAAGAAGCATAGAAATTTGGATTCAACGAATCTAAAGAACGAATAATAATTTCAGTATCATAAGTATATGCATGTACATACAACATAGATAAATTATACCTCAATTTATCGCAAGATCTATATCTTCCTATAATATAGAACCTAATTAGAGTTTTGTATGTATGGTAGGAGAAAAAACTTTCCTTTACATTATATGCAACAAAAGTTATATGGCTTAATGGATTTGATGAGGAGTAAAATCATCATTGCATTAATATCCGTACACATGTCAAAAAGGTTAGGATCACTTTCGATTTCGATTACCAGATATCGTACTAAAAAAAAGATAAAATTTTTCTGTCTCGACAGGACCGAGCCACATCTTCATCATGACAAAACCAAGCCACCTCCTCATCTCTGCAACCCTATACCATTCTTAAGCCTCGGCCTCGGACTCCAGAGTTCTCCTTCGCCTCGGACTCCAGAGCTCCCCTCAGCCTCGGACTCCAGAGCTCCCCTCGGCCTCAGATCTACCATATGTTGTGTTCAGAAAAAGACAATCTCTCTATCTTGGCAGGGCCGAACCATCCTTATGCCTTGGCAAGCTCAGAGTAGCCAAAAGCCAAATATGACCCTCCGGCCATGTTAGCTCTCGTCACCTTAAAAGGGAAATCAAACCAGGCATAGCATGTTACCTATAAATAACCAGAAAACAGAATAACTGAATCTCAAAGCTTCGAACCAACGTCTTCAACCATTGATCCTCGTAACAAACAAGATTCGAATCTCGTCGGCCTTGTAACAAACTTTATTCGAATCAAGTTCCATCATTCTGATTCCCCATCTTCCAAGACACGTTCGAAGAATCAGGTGAACAAACCGCCAATACTCAGACAATCTATAAAATATTTTTTGAAATTTCTTCAGGTACGCTCACTATTTCACTGAGAAAAACAACCATTAAAGCTCAAACAAAGCTCCTCAGCTCCTCGAGAGACATTCTTGAGAGACTCTTCTGCGAGAGCCTTCTCTTCATATCTGCTTGTTGTGAATCTCTACTGACTTGGGCATCGGAGGGTTTTTTGCAGAGGACCACCCTCGACACTCTCTGCATGAAGACTGTGTTGCAGGTTCCATCCGGGCAAGAGATCGGCGTCCGGATCCAGAGGTGGGCCACATCCGAGTCAGAGAATGGATTTTTGCAGCAACAGATTGGCGCTAGAGGAAGAGTCTCAAGGCCCATAAACTTGTAATCCAAGAGAATCGGAGGAGAGCCACCTCTGATGCTCAGGATCAGACCGCTTCCGAGAGACTTGATCCCCCAAATAATATGGCACCTCCACACCCCCTACCGGCCGAGACTCCTTTTCCGCCAACGACCATGGTAACCTAGGACCAGTTCGCCATGCTGGTTCAGCAAGTCCAAGCTCTAGCTCAGCTGGTTCAAGGGCTCCATGAGGCTCCCCGTCCAGCTGCCCCTGTCCCGCAACTCCCTGATGGAGTTGCTATCCCTGCTCAGCCAGCAATCTCTTCTTCTAACCTGCCCAAGATCGTGGGCCATCCTCAACAGCCCAGGGGAACCAGGCCAGCGCCGTTGAGAGCTAGGAGGAGGAGCCCACCTAGATCTCAGCGAGCTCGCTCTCTCCCCCCGGTGTCATCTCGCCATGACTCAATATCGTTACCGTATTCTCCTCGACCAGTCTCCTCTACCACCCGAGATGAGGGAATCCGGTGACAAATGTAAGAGATGCGCCGAGAGTGGCGCCAGGAGCTAAATGCCATCAAGCAAGCTCCACAGCCTTAATCGAAGACCGAGCAGGGCATCTCCTTCTCCGAGGAGATCATGCAGGAAGTGATCCCTCCTCATGTCAAGCTTCCCACCATCGAACCGTACCATGGATCCATCAATCTTGATGATCATCTGAGCAGTTTTGATCCATCATGATGTTCCATGGAGCGTCAGATGCGATCTTGTGCAGAGCATTTCCCTTTACTCTTAAGGGGTCCGCCAAAACCTGGTTTAATAGCCTAAAGCCAGGTTCCATCAATTCTTTTGATGAGCTAAGCTGCTTATTCATCAGCGAGTTTATTAGTAGCCGTCACTAACTTGAAGATCTGATTCCCTCTCCGAGGTCAAGCAACGGGAGGGGAAATCCTTGAAGAGTTATCTCGGCTGATTCAACATGGCCATGCTAGAGGTAGACCACCTCAATCACGAGGTGGTCATGTTCGCCTTGGCGGATGGAGTGTCGAAGGAGGGGGACTTCTATCTAGCTCTGGAGGTCAACTATTCAAAGAGCCTCTCCGATATGATGGCTTTGGTAGACAAATACGCCAGGATGAAGGAGTCACGGAGGTCAGCTCGAGCAGAGCAATCAAAAAGAAGAGAAGCCAAGGGCTCGAAGAGCAACCGACCCCTCCGCCATGCTAACCCACCTCGCCGTTAGAGAGTTCTTCCGCCGCCACCCAGAAATCATACCCAGAGTTCGGCCTGGAGGTTCAATCAGTACACCCCACTCACTGCACCAAGGGCGCAAATCCTAATGAAAACGAGCGCCATATTCCTTAGCTGCCACCTCTTCGGGAGAACGGGGCCCGGAGGGATATGACCAAGTATTATCGATTTCATCGGGACCACGGCCACAACACTGAGGAGTGTTGGCAGCTTCAGAATAAGATTGAGCAACTCATCCGATGCGGCAGGCTGGATCGGTTTAGAAGAGCTCTCGAGCTGAACAATGAAGGAGACGTTAGCCTGAGCCTCGCCAACCTCCTCCGCCGAACCCGCTGGTTGTTAGCAATGTTAATATAATAGCGACAATCGGCTCCTCATCAGCTTGGCAAGATGAAGAAGAAAATCCACCGAAGAAGGCTCGGACTAACGAGCTTTCTTTTTCTGATGAGGACCTTTGGGAGATACAGTACCCACATGATGATGCTATAGACTCTACCTTAGTGGGGTTTACAGGTGATGTTATTACCCCCGAGGGAGTCATTACGTTGGTGGTTCGAGCAGGCACTTGGCCCAGTATAGCCACTGTTCACATAGACTTCATGGTGACCAAGCTTCGGTCCCCCTACAATGCAATCTTCGTCAGGCCTGGATAGATGTCCCTCAGGACTATTATATCCATCCCACATCTTTCCATGAAGTTTTCCACCGAATGGGGAGTGAGAGTTGTCCGAGAAAATCAAGTCGTAGCCTAGTATTGCTTTATTGCCGACCTTCAGTCTAGAAAGCCTAAGGTTGATGGGCTAGATGCTCAAGAGGATTTTGCTAAGCAACGGAAAGAACCAACCAAGGAACTTGAGGAGGTGCCACTTGATGAAGCTCGGCCTAATCGAATAGTAAGGATCAGATCACAACTAAAAAAAAGCCTTGACATAATTTGGTTGAATTTCTTTAGATAAATGCTGATGTCTTTGCTTGGTCTACTTCGGATATGCTAAGGATCGATTCAGGTATCCTCGTCCATCGCATCTATGTGGATGAGACGTTTCGGCCGATCAAGCAGAAGAAAAGAAGTTTCACCCCCAAGCGTCAGAAGGCTATTGAAGAGGAGGTTGATAAGCTCATCAAAGCCAACTCATTCGAAAAGTAAACTATCTCAACTGGTTGGCAAATGTTGTCATGGTAAAGAAATCAAACGGTAAATGGAGAATTTGCATCGATTTCAAGGACCTCAACAAAGCTTGTCCAAGGACAGTTTTTCTCTGCCTTGGATTAACCAGCTTATGGATGCTACCTCAGGCCACCAGATGATGACTTTTATGGATGCTTATTCGGGCTACAATCAGATTCGGATGGCATCCGAAGATGAAGAAAAAACCGCCTTCATAACCGACTGAGGTACTTACTGTTACCGAGTCATAGCTTTTGGTTTAAAAAATGGAGGCGCGACATACCAGAGGCTAGTTAATAAGGTTTTTAAAGAACAAATTGGTCGAAACATGAAGGTTTATGTTGATGATATGCTGGCTAAAAGCAAGGAAGCATCCCAACATGTTAATGATTTTACAAAATCTTTGTCACACTCCGAAGGTATCAGATGAAGCTTAATTCAACCAAATGTGCCTTCGGAGTCAACTTCGGAAGTTCTTGGGCTTCATGGTCTCCCAACGAGGCATTGAAGCAAATCCACAAAAAATTTGAGCCCTACAGCAAATGGCGCCTCCAGGGTCGGTTAATGAAATGCAGCGTTTTACCGAAAGAATAGAGGCCCTCAACCGCTTTATTGCTCAATCGGCCGAGAGATGTTTGTCCTTCTTTAAAACACTTCGGTCAGCTAAAAACTTCCAGTGGACTTCAGAATGTCAGAAATCCTTCGAAGATCTCAAGAAATACCATGGCTCGCCACCTCTCCTTAGCAGCCCGAGGCCCGGAGAGATGCTATATCTATACCTGGTGGTCTCTGAAGGCACCATCGGGTCTGTGCTAATCCAAGAGGAAGCCAAAGTCCGAAAGCCAATTTATTATGTCAGCAAAATACTTAAGGATGCTGAGACGAGGTATGCCCGAATTAAAAAGGTGCTGCTAGCCCTCAAAACATCTGTTCGAAAAATGTGACCTTACTTTCAAGCGCATACTGTGACAATCCTGACTAACCAACCTATCAAACCAATCCTTCATCACCCGGACATGTCTAGAAGAATGACCAAATGGGCCGTCGAACTAAGTGAGCATGATATCCGGTATCAGCCATGTTCGGCCATTAAAGCCCAAATTCTGACAGATTTTCTTCTTGAGTGCACCATTTCGAAGGACGGTTCTGCCCCGAATACCTCGAGCAGTTGAGGTACGATGCTCTGTGGCTGCTTCATGCAGATGAATTGTCTAACGCAAATAGTTCTGGCACTAGCTTCGTTCTTATAGTCCGAAGGGCGTGACCTTCGCATTCACTTATCCTTCTCAGCCTCTAATAATAAAATGGAGTATGAAGCTCTACTCGTTGGACTTCGCATTGCCCATGATCTTAGAATCAAGAAACTGAATGCCTATACTAACTCTCAATTGATGGCTGGCCATGTGCGGGGAGAGTTTGAGGCTCAAGAGCCAAACATGATTTGGTATCTCCAAAAGGTGCACGATCTGTTCTCCCACTGTTCTGAATTTGAAGTCATTCAAGTTCCAAGGGTTGAGAATGTGCGCACCGACCTTTTATCTCGCCTGGCGACAACCGATTCGATGGATCTCAAGCAAAAATTCTACCTAAAGGTCATGGAAAAGCTCAGTATCACCAACACTGATCGAGTGATGCAGATTGAGGTTGAACCATCCTGGTTTGACCCAATTCTCAAGTATCTTAAAGAAGGGTCACTCCGGCTGACAGAAAGGATGCAGGGAGATTGAAAATGCAAGCATCTCACTATGTCCTACTCGATGATCAGCTATACAAGCAGTCTTTCTCCATGCCGTTATTTAAATTCCTTCATCCGTCGAAGGCCGATTATGCTCTTCAAGAAGTCTATGAGGGCATCTGTGGCAATCTTCTTGGCGACCGAGCCTTATACCACAAGGTATTGAGCCAGGGGTACTATTGGCCAACCATGCAGAAGGATGTTGATGATCTTGTCCAAACCTGTGACTCATGTCAATGACATTCCAACATACAAAGGCTCCCCTCTACTCATTTGATACCTGTATTATCCGCTTGGCCTTTTTTCCAAGCGGAGGATAGACATCCTCGGACCTTTTTCTCTTACCACGGGACAGATGAAGATTATATTTGTAGCGATCGACTATTTCACCAAGTGGGTCAAGACTGAGGCAGTCGCTCAGATAACTGAGGCTCGCTAGAGATTTTGTATGGAGATCCATTATTTGTCGGATCGGCCTTTCGCACACTATTATCACTGACAATGGAAGGCAGTTTGATAATCCCAAGTTTCGAAATTCTGCAAAGATCACGACATCTGTTACCGGCTCACATCGGTCGGCCACCCCGAAGCCATTGGAGAGGCCGAGGTGACCAACCAAACCTTGCTGCAAGGAATTAAGGCCCGGCACAATAGGGCACAAGGCAGATGGGCAGAGGAGATTCATCACATCTTGTGAGCCTATCGGACCACCCAAAGGATCTCTATATGCAAGACTCCTTTCAAAATGGCCTTCGGCATAGAAGTTGTTATTCCTGTGAAGATAGGGCTACCATCACCATGAGTGGAAAGTTATTCGGAGGATTCGAATGACGAGCAGCTTCGAACCAGTCTCGACTTGATAGAAGAAGTCAGAGAGAAGGCCCAAATCTGGATGACAGCCTATCAGCAAAGAGTTGTTCATTATCATTCCTCTCGAGTCAAAGAAAAATCCTTCCTTCCTGGTGACCTTGTACTCCGCAAGGCGTCTGTCTCCAAACCATTAGAACAAGGAAAACTATCTCCAAATTGGGAAGGCCCATACAAATTATGGAGGTCATCAGACCGAGCACCTATAGACTTAAGGATCTGGATGAAAAATATTCTCCAAACATGAAATTCAGACAACCTCCGGATATATCATCAGTAGGGTATGCTCCCACTGAACTCATCCTACTTACAATGACAAGATCTTATTTTATTATTATTATTGTGATGTTTGTGCTTCGATCAATTTTTCCTAAAGCCTTTTGGCAAGAGATAGATTCCACCTGGCTATCGATCCATGGGTCCATCAATAAAGACTCAGTATATCCGAGCACCCTCGGCAGGTCCGAGGGCCGAACTAAATATCAACAAAGACTCGGTATGTCTGAGCACCCTCAGCATGTCCGAAGGCCAAGCTAAATATCAACAAAGACTTGGCATGCCTGAGCATCCTCGGCAGGTCCGAGGGCCGAGCTAAATATCAATAAAGACTTGGTATGTCCGAGCACCCTCGGCAGGTCCAAGGGCCGAGCTAAATATCAACAAAGACTCGGTATGTTCGAGCACCCTCGGCAGGTCGAGGGCCAAGCTAAATATCAACAAAGACTCGGTATGTTCGAGCACCCTCGGCAGGTCCAAGGGTCGTGCTAAATATCAACAAAGACTCGGTATGTCCAAGCACCCTCAGCAGGTTTGAGGGCCGAGTTAAATATCAAAAACTCGGTATGTCCAAGCACCCTCGGCAGGTCCGAGGGCCGAGCTAAATATCAACAAAGACTCGGTATGTCCGAGGGGTTCTCTTCATACCTTAACAGTACCAAATAAAATATAATCTTTCTTTAAGCCTCGGTAGGACCGAGTGATATTTTTTTAAACCACAGTAGGGCCGAGCAATATCTTCGTACCTTGGCAGCGCCAAGTAAAATGTAATCTCTTTCTAAGTTTTGGCAGGACCTAGTAATTTTCCAAGCCTCGGCAGGACTGAGTGATTTTTTCAAGCTTTAGCATGACCAAATCGTGCCAATGAATTAAGTAAAAACTTTCAGGGATATTCGGCATGACCAGACTTCCATCAAAAGCCAGCAAAGCCGCCCAGGCCTTGCTCTAGCCTAAGATAAATCATGCTCTCTACCCTTAAAGAGCCAACATAATCTGATGCACATCGACAGGCTTAAATCAAACCATTTGGCAAAGAGTAAAATCTCTAAAATGCCCCCAACATGAAAGTACCGAATACGGCCATCTAAATATTTTTCTTAGTTAAGGGGTGCCCTAATGGCTATTTGCATATCTCGGTAAGACCGAGTCTTCACCCTGCCTCCTTCGATCCAATGTATACGAGAGGTTCGTGCATTAGAGAAAACACAAGACAACAATATACCGAAAAAACTTGCACTTCGCAAAACAGAAGAAAAATAACAAAAAGAGATACTCGTGCGAAAGAAAAAGGTTTTTTTTATTTCAATAATATTTCATTACAAAAAGTTACAGCCCCTCACAAGGCATTACAAGTGCATTACAGGACAGAAAATATACAAAGAACAAAAAAAATTATTCAAACAAGCGAGTTCACCAACGACGCTGCTTCAACATAGCTTCTGCCCATGATTTGAAGAAATCAAAAAGACAACTCTACTGAGTTGTCTGAGTTGCTGGGCAACAATACAAAAGAAAGCGGCTCGGTGCTGCTCACCTTCTTCCTCATTAGAAGCCAGCTGATGGATCCTCGGATGAACCAAGAGATCCAAAATGACACTCATTTAAGGATTAAGGATGAACGAGAGCCGAGGGAAGCCATGACCCATAAAAAATTACATTTCCAATGGTCTTTGCGGCCCCACAATGAGTGGATAAAGCCGAATAGAAAGCACATGCATGTGCTTTTCATATGACCTCTACACCCCTTCTGCGCTTTGCATATGACCTCCATAACTCCTTCCTCGAGAATGACTTGCTCCCTAACACTTCCTCATCAACCCAACCATCGGAGCCAAGCCAAGCCTCGAGGAGAAAGCTCAACCCCATGGCACTTAACCTCAGCATGATAAAAGCCATGAAAGCTTCTTTTCACAAAGTGAGAAGGCTTCCCATAGTATGCTTTAACCTCCCTCTGCTCTCCCCTTTTTATAGACATTAAACTAAGAGTGGCCATTAACGAAGGCGAAGAACTTTGGGACTCAGGGTGTGATTGCCCTGTTGCATCCAAGACCACGTGGTAAAACTTTAACGGGACTCGATACTTTCTAGGGTATGCTAGGAGCATTTTCCACACCATAATAAAGGGTCAAAGATTTTCTGTCGATATCGAGTCAGAGGACTTAAATGCAAAGAGCCATTTGTAGAAACCCCCTTCAGAAAAATGCGCAGCCTACTAGCAATCGAATGCTGGTGTATATGAAAAGTGAAACCGCATCGGAAAAGATAATGCATTAATGTAAAATAAATGCCTTGGGAAAGACAAAAGGCTCTTCGGCAAATCTGAACTACTTTATGTAGTGAAGCCAATCCATTCCTTCTACTTCGGCAAAGCCGAGTTATTCTCTGCTTCGGCAGATCTGATCAGGCTAGTCTAAGCAAGACAAGCGATCTCTTTGATTTAAACAAAATCATCCCAAAATTCTCTAAGCTCTAACAGAGCTTGTTTCTTCACTTGGCTTCGTAATAAGTTAAGTTCGGGCAAGACGAGGGTAAGCTAAAAGATCGTCTAACACATAAATACCAAAATAGTGGGATGCACGGAGAAAAACAAACAGATTCATTCATATCATAATATCATTTATGTTACAAAAGTGAGAGAAAAATGCAAAAAGATAGATCCCTAAGTCTCGGCTTCATCCTCGGAGGCGATTTCAGCAATGCCTGAAATATGCTGATTGGCCGACCCCCTTCATCACTCAGCCTCAAAGCCATATCCTCCTCAGCAATTGGTTGCGAAAATTCAGTCTCCTTGACAGCAGGCCTTAAAGCTTCTGTCTCCTGAGTAATTTCTAGAGGAGCATCCGTTGGATTCCCTTCTGAGGCTACTTCAAAATCAACGTCAGGGGCATCTTCATTATCGTCACCATCATTGGATGAGGGAGTCGCTGTCAGTGCTTTAGTTATCGACGACGGAAAGCAATACCTCTCCTCCTTCAAAAATGAGAGATTAATGCCTGTGTATTCCTGGATCACCCTCGCCCGTACCTCATTTGCCCCAACTCGGTATGCCTCCTTCGAAAACTGAATTTGCCCTTGAGCGAATTCATCCGAGCTTTTGTATCTCTCAATCGCCAGAGCAATTTCATTGTTTGCCTCAGCTACCCGATGCTCAAGCTCGGAGCACTTCTTTCGACTCGATGCCAAATCCTTGGTCAGAGCTTTCACTAGATCGGCCACCTCGGCCTTAGTCTTCTCCAGCTAGAGAAAAGAAAATAGTAAACAAAATAAGTGGCCAAGATAGTCCTAACTATGGGGAGAAATGGACCGTTACGTGGAAGTGGTAAGAAGGCATACCTCTTTGATATAGCAAGCAACCTCGGCTTCCGCTTTCTTGGCTCTTTTCCGAGCCTCTCCCTCTCTTTCCTATACTTACTCATCTCCTTCGAGGCATGTTTGAGATCCATCCATTCCTGGAGCCGTCGGACCGAGCTTGACGTAGCTCGGCTGTTAGATCAGAAATTTGTTTCTGATGAGACTCGAGCCGAGCCTCAAAATTTGGATTTTTCCTCAGCAGCCCTACCATTAAGGATGTCATTTTCCTTTTGGGCCTCACCTCGGAGCCTCATCAAATCTGATCAAGCTTCATCGGCTACTTTCTGAGCCTCCCCAATCTCGGCCACCTCGGCCCAAAGTCGTAATACCTCGGATCGGACATCTTCGCTCGACCTCCTGGCTTCATCAAGCTTAGCTTGCGCCCTTATCAATTCCTCTGAGTGCTGACCAGCCAGTTTATTTGGCATAGAATGCCTTGACCTCGCGTGATATCTTCCTGTTGCATTCACTGGCAAAGATGAGGCGCCTATAGAGCACCGCTGGAGGAGAATTGCCTACAATAGAGTCAAATGATTAGGTACGAAAAAACTGTGCAAAACATCTAAGAAGGCAAAGGAAGAAAGAAAACTCACTCGAATGCAAGAAGAGTTCATATCCCTTAAGATGTACTGGCAAGGATCGACGCATAGTCATCCAAGTCGGTAGGCATTTCGAACACCTCAACCGTAAAAGCAACTTTTCGACAACTGTCCTCTCCTTCGAGGTAAATGACATGTTCTTTTGCATAAAAAATATTTAAAAAGTTATCAATCTGAAATCGCAACTCTTCGGTGGCACGACCTGAGGGATCGAGGAGGGGGCTAAGCTGACCTATCCCTTCCTTGTCGCCTACCGATGTCCCCGAAGGCCCTGGCTCCTCCATCCTCATCGAGAGAGCTCCTTCTCCGCTCAGTGAACCTCTTCTCTCTTCTTCCTCTTCTACCTGACAAGGAGGGGATCCTACCAGAGGTGGGACAACACTCGCCACAAGAACAACCACCCGATCTTCGAAAAATAATTCCTTCAACCTCCGCGGACTTACAGAACCCTCCCCTTCAGGGTAATGCACATCGATAGCCACAGGATAAAGAAATTCCGTTACCCGAAGTCATCATCTGCTAGCTCGGGCAAATGGCCAGGCTCTTGCTATTCCCAAGCTGCCACTTCTCCAGCTTCATCACCATGTGCCAGCTCCCCAAGTTCCAGTGCCAGGATGGGGGCTAGGACCGGCTCCTCCGCAACATCCCCCCTTGGCGGACTCAAAGGTTGGGACTAAGTTAATTCTTTTGAATGGCTCGGCAGAGCCAGCTGCAGCCTGGAGGAAGAAAAAGAAGATGGCTTCCGCTCAAGCCTGGCCCTCTTCCCCCTTCTGGGAGTCGATGAGGTAGTATGACAATGCTTGGTACTCTCTTTTTGCTTGAATCACCATAGTCGATTGCAAGCACCCCTCTCATCTAAGCCCCAAACTCAAACCTAATCCCTACGATGCACAAATCATCAGATGGTCAGTTACATGCTGCAAAGACATCAAAACATAGAGGAAGTGATGTCGCGCTTACTTAAGGGGTCGACTCTGCTCAACCCGGCATTGTAGAGTGCTTCTTTGGTTAAAAGGGCATCAATTGTGACCACTTTGCTATCATAAAGGATGTCGAAGTCCTCCTTCTCCACCCTCGACAGCGTCGAATGCTGGTTCGGCTCCATGGGGAGAGGCCCCCATTGGCGAGGAAAGCCGAACACAGCATCCCATTTGATGATAAAGAATCATGACTTCCATCCTTTGATGGAAGTCAGAACCTTCGAAAACCTCTTAAAATTCTTCCGCGGCCCTATGTAGTGCCAGGATGAATCCTTGGAGGATGTAAGACTGTGAAAGGCCCGGAATAAAGGAACCATCGTTCTTATCCCGTAAATGTGCACAGGAAGATGAACCCGATAATATAATGCCATCTATTCGGTATAATCATCGTAGGATAGATGCCATAATGCCTCATTATACTGTTTACCAGTGGATTAAGGGGGAAACAGAGACACACCTTAAAGCTTTCCTCATAGAAAAAGACCCCCAACTCTAATTGATCAGGTACCCTCTGTTCAGGATTGGGGACCCGCATCCGAATGTCACTTGTGAACCAGTAATCCTGATGAATCCTCTCCAGATCTGCGGAGGTTATCGCCAAGACCAAATCAATGGGACGCTCCTTATCTCCAAGATCAACAGAAGCAACACCAGCCATGTTTAGTCTTGGGTCGAAGGTGTTCTGCCTGTTGAGGAGGAGAAGATAGAGAGAAAACGTAGCAAAAGGCAACATCGCTCAACCCTTTTTAAATCGTTTTGATGAGGCTAGAATCCCTATAAGTTGCCAGACCTTGAGCCCACCACGTGCCATTCCAACCATGGCCGACGGCGGAAGGCGAGAGGTTTTCTCCTCGTGCGACGGGAAGAAATGATGAAGCGGCAGCCTGACGTATATGAGAGCCCCATAGCATGCTTCCGCCTATTTGAATTGTTCCAATCGGATAAAGCCACATGGAATTCTAGTCTCTATGCCCGACCCTACGCTTTGGACTAGGGAGTGGAGGGCATGTGATGAGGGATAAAATTATCATTGCATTAATATCTATACATGTGTCAAAAAGGTTAGGATCACTTTCGATTTCTGACTACCAGATGTACTAAAAAAAAGATAAAATTTTCTCGTTTTAGCAGGACCGAGCCACATCTCCATCCTGATAAGCCGGGCCACCTCTTGTCTCGGTAGACCAATACCATTGTTATGCCTCGACTTCAGACTTTAGAGTCCCCCTCGGCCTCGAACTCCAAAGCTCCCTTCGGCCTCGGACTCCAGAGCTTCCCTTGGCCTCAGCCTCAGACTCCAGAGCTCCCCTCAGCCTTAGACTCCAGAGCTCCCCTCAGCCTCGGATCTTCCATACGCTGTGTTCAGAAAAGACAATCTTCCCATCTTGGCAGGGTCGAACCATCCTCATGCCTTGGCAGGCTCAGAGTAGCCAAAAGCCAAATGTGACCCTCTGGCCACGTCAGCTCTCGTCACCTTAAAAGAAAAATCAAACCAGGCATAGCCTGTTGCCTATAAATAACCAAATAATAGAAAAACCAAATCTTAAAGCTCCGAACCAGCCTCTTCAACCATCGATCCTTGTAACAAACAAGATTAGAATCTCGCCGGCCTTGTGACAAACTTGATTCGAATCAGGTTTCCATCATTCTGATTCCCCATCTCCCAAGACATGTTCGCAGAATCAGGTGAACAAATTGCCAACACTCAGATAGTCTATAAATACCCTTTTTGAAATACCTTCAGATACGCTCACTCTTTCACTGAGAAAAATAACCATTAAAGCTCAAACAGAGCTCCCCGGCTCCTCGAGAGACCATTCTTGAGGGACTCTTCTGCGAGAGCCTTCTATTATATATGCTTGCTATGAATCTCCACTGATTTGAGCATCGAAGGATCTTCCGCAGAGGGCCACCTCCGATACTCTTTGCATGAGGACTGTCTTGCATGTTCCATCTAAGCGAGAGATCGCGTCCGAATATGGAGGTAGGCTGCACCCGAGTCGGAGAACAAATTTTATGGCAATAGGATTCGTTGCAATATTTATAAAATAAGGAAGGGGACCTCCCACTGCAATATTTATAAAATAAGGATGGGGACCTCTTGTTGTGACATTTAAAGTCAAACTAATGTGTGCCATACCCATTGTGAACTGCTTCTTCACAAATCTCATATTTAGCATAAGCTCATACTATTTTAAGGTACACTAAATAGCTCAATAATATAAATAGCAATGAATATTGAGCTCAAACAAAATAACATAAATAGCAATGAATAATGAGCTCAAACAAAATTACGTTATAGATGTGACATTTAATTAATCTAACTATATGGGGTGCATACAATGTACCTTCTTACAATGATACACATTATTTTTTTAATTATTGTTGATGATTTTTCTTATGCCATTTGAGTATATCTTATGAAGCAAAAATTGGAAACCAAATTTCATATTCATTCCTTCTATTTTATTAAAACATGAAACCATTGCGTAGTTCAAAGAATCCGAACCAATAATAGGCATTTTGGAGAGAATAGTTGCATTGAAACGCCCAACAAAATGGGGTAGTTGAATATACACAATATTGCCTTCTTGAGGTGGCATGATATTAAGATCTCAAGCTTATTTACCTTTGAGTTTCTGAAGATAATGCATACTCACTATAACATATATTATCAATTAAATTTACTCACCATTGTTATCGGGCAATCCACCCATGAAGTTTTTTATAGCTCAAAACCAAACTACACCAATGCATGATTATTTGGTTGCTTGTGTTTCACCTATAATAATCATAAACAAAATTAAATTGACTTGCATGCAAAACTAAGCATATTTGTAGGATGGCTTTTTAATCAAAAGAGTTTTACTTATGATCCCTTGGGTAAGAAGGTTTTTATTAGCCAAGATGTTCAAATTTTTGAAACAATTTTTGCTTTCAACGATGCCAATGCTTTGAGAATCGGACCGGATCAACGGATTGAACTGATTAGACTATCAACCAGTCTGCTACCCGGTCTGAATGAACCTTCATACCCGGAAACAGTTTAAATCGTTCAAATCGCGATTGAATCAATCGTGAATTCAAACCGCGCCAAGTTCTAACGAATCCGACGATTCCCAAATGTTGTACTCGACTCAAAGCCGATGACTTTGGAACTTCAATTTCAAGTGTCTTCATCTTCCATCTTCTTGTAATTAATCTTCTTGCAATTTTCATGACCCATGGTCCCTATATGCATTGACTATCATCGTTCTGTGGGCCAACCCTCCAATCCCTTTGATCGACTTTGTTTGGTCAAGAAGATGCCCTGAGTCGTCTCCAAACGGGAAGAAGTCTGCAACGCTCAAAGTTAAGAAGATGCCTTGAGTTGTCCGCAAACGAAAAGTCTATAATGTTTCAAGCTCACATGCTACGCCCAATTAATTTTATTAGCAAAATTTAATCTAAAAATTTAAATAAAAATTAACGATAATAAGTGAACTTAAGTTATAATTATAAGATACTTTCTTTTTCATTTAATTTAAAATTAAATTTGAGATATCATAATTTTTTTTGAATTAAGTTTAGGGTATAAGAAGTCCTATGTGACAAGCTAGCTAGAATCCATTTCAAACTGAAATCTACCATCAACTCATAAATAATTTTTTTCTCATTAGTTCTGATATCATTTATAATGTTTTAAGCCTAAATACTAGTTTAATTAACTTTATTAGCAAATTAAAATTATGTAATATAAAAATTTAAGTAAAAAAAAAAGTTGTAAATAAGTTTGAGTTATAAGTGATACTTTTTTTTATTTAATATAAAATTAAATTTAAAATATCAAAAACTCTCTAGCAAAGAAAATGCATGGAAGTCTCTCTTGAGTTTCCCTGTTCGTCCATTGCACTCTATTAAGCATTTCCGTCCTTAATTTGGCTTCGTGATGGGCGCAATCCAGTGAGGTGGTGACCAAAGCCACCATGCATTGATCACCTTTTTTGTATTTTTTAGCTGTTCATTTTTTTTTTTGGCTATTTATGTGTGTGTATATAAAAAAAAAAGTAAGACAAAAAAAAAGATGTTAGTGAGCCATTATTGTGTTTTTTTTTTTTGTAATATATTGTTGTTATTGTAGATTTCTGGCACTAATAGTAATAATTACTAAAATAATACTATTAATTTGTTTTATTTTATATATTTTTTATAATTTTAATATATATACTTTATATAATTAATTAACAAGCAATATGAATCACAGCCTAACGCATGCACAGGTTGGTCCAATGGTTGAACTATTGATCCATGACTCACCCCCTTTTCTATCAAGACTAAATTAGTGGAATGGAGCTGACGGGGGTCAATTTACATCAAATCACATCACGCTTGGTTTGGTTGGGTCTACAGAGCCAACCGACACATGCCAGCATCACGTGAAATTGGATGAATCCATTGGCCAGCAAGCATACAGACTGAGCTCGGACTTTTCGGTGTTTTGTCTCTTGGACGCATGAGCGGTGGTGGCAAGGAGCTTTTGACGAGTCTCACTCAACGACAGCTGTTGACGATTAGAAACACGCGTCTTTGAACTGGGAGGAAACGCAGTGGCTAGGTTAGAATGGTCTCATCGACCCGTGACCGTGACGTTAGCAGAGGCGGATGGATCTTTGATCAGTCTTTCCGGTTGCAAGTGGAGGAAGGTAGTAGAGGGCAATGGATGGATGCCGCTATTTTTAAGACGTCAAAAGGAATCCAAACTCATAAATTTCCACACAGATTTATATTCTAGCGTTACGACCAGGGCTTGGAATGAAGAGGGATGTGGAACCGAGAAACGGCGAGAGAAGAATCCGTAAGTTTTGAGTATTTTATGAACGAAAGAATAAAAATTTGAATAACATCTGGTATGAATTCAAAGAAAATATCATCTTAATATTTTTTAGATTTATTTAGATTTTTAAAATTATTTTAAAAAATATTTTTAAAAATGACTCAATCAAACACATTTTTTATGCTATGAGTTAAATTTTAAACAAAAAATTTAACCCAAATCCGTAACCAAACGGAAACAAAAAAAATTTAAAACAATGTTTTCTTCGAATTCATCTAAGTTATTTTTTAGATTTTATCCTCTCTTTCTTAAAACGTTCAAAACTTACGAATCTATCATCTTCCTTCTTCCTACAACCTTTCTTCACGCGCTGCTCGTCACCTAAAAAATAGTTTTTAAAAATACCAACCAAACATATTCTCAAATACTAAAAATCAACATAATATAACTCAGATTTTTTTTGATACAATCTATATTTTCAAAAACAGTTTTTGGATCACGAATCAAACAGAATTTTCCCACTAAGTTTGCTTTGTGGTACCCGTGTTGGAAGGGATGATGTTGGAGGGTGAGCTAGACGTTTCCTCACCTGAAGGGGCATCTCATTCTTAGAGCATCTCTTAGAGCGAAACAATTTTATGCATCACCTTTGGTGCATAAAGTTGCGCATCAAGCACGATCATTGATCGTGCGCTCGTGTAAGCGTGCCATAATTTATTGGGCTGTGATATGTTCCATATGCGCGTTCGCATGGATGCACAATCAATGTGCACATCCAATGCACGTATTTATACATAACAAATGATGCACCAAGACTTTTTCTTCTTAGAGTAGCCAATTATTTTTTATTGCCCGGACCTAGATGCATGGATGGGAGCGATGGATGTTTATATATATATATATATATTCAATTACTTGATTTGACTGCCCAAATTTTATTTAGCCTATTGAGTTCTTTCAAAGAGTTAAAAAGAATCCAATCATATAAAAGTCCACTAAAATTTAAAATAACAATTATTTTAATTACTTATTTTGTAATAATTGATTTACCATGTACTAGTTTATATGACATAATAAATTTTTTTTTAGTGAAACAAGAAATAGTAATGTTATAAAATTTTCTTTTTATTGTCATCGCAATCAATAATTTTGAAAAAAAAAACTGAGAGGAGTCTGTATTGCTAATATGTTGTCTGAGAGAGTTTGATTTTTTTGAATAATTTATTACATAAATTTGATTACTATCACCCAAATCTGATGTGACTTAGCTCTATTTGGTTCAAGTTTAAGCCCAATGATTTTTTAGTAATGATTGATTATGGGTTCAATTTTTTGATATGAACTTTAAATAGGTTAGGGATGAAATAAATTTTCTATTCAACTTAAATTATAAGGGTAGGATTTTGCTGGGTTAACATGATTCAAGTGAGAATGCTATGATCTCAAATAATAATTTTTCGAATAATTGATATTTGATTTAATACTATTGTTAAAATCATTTATAAATTAGACGATAATAATTATAAATATTAGATTTGATGAACTAAGTTAAGTTTATTGGAGTTTGAATTTTATAAAATATATAAGATTAGAAACAAAATGATGACTCCAATGAAGGTAGGTGGTAAGAGACCTTGGATTAAGTCAATATGAGTGAAGATTTGTATGTTACTCTTCTTATGTGACCCAATCTGATTCATTGCTACCCTCACTTTTAATGCCACTCGCTTTGCACAGGCATAAATTAATAAAGAGAAACAAGTAAAGGAAGAAAAATAGGAACTTTAGTTGGGCAAATATTGACTTCAAATTTGAACGTACCCATTAGCTTCATTATCAAAGTCACTAGGTCTTTGTTTATATCGATGACCTAGCATTGAATCTTGTCCTCAGCGTCGGCTAAACTTTTTCTATAGCTTTCTCAAAAGAAAGAAAGAAAGAAAGAAAGGAAAAGTAGCATTGAGCTCTACTTTAGTTGTGCAGTTCTCCATCTAGGTAATGCAATTGATATTCCTTAATCTAGCCAGGCCTACCAACCTATTATAATTAGCCCGGTCAAAACGTTGGCTTTCGTGGCTAATTACAATGCCTTATTAGAGCATCTTACGGAAGATGACAAAACTCTGATAGCGTGACAATTAAGAAGAGAAAAATCAAGCTATTGGTTATTAAAGACATAGACCGATGTCCAATTCCGCAAGAGGAGACAGATGATTTCTATATAGATGGGCGATGGTTTAGACGTTTGCTGCTAATTAAATGATGAATGGACTTCAATCTTGGTGGACATGCCAGTAGGTATCAGAATAATGGAGACACTGTTCAAAAGATAGGAGACGAAACTTTATTTTATGCCAATTAAGGTTGGTGGGAGGAGGATGTATCCAATCTTTGGTACCATGTGAAGTTTACTAATGGCAAGATCCATGCTAAAGTCTTCGCGTTTCAGGCCCTGCCTTAATTTTTCTTTCTCATTAGTGGAAAAGTTTGATTTTATGTGGAAGTGTTTTTTTCCTTATAGAACAGATCAAATAAAACAAAAGACTGGCCTCAAATTTCAGCTAAAAATGACGAATTTGATTTAAACCTGTTGCTGCTGAAATCCGTTCTCTGACTCGGCGCGATGGGGCTTCGAAACGGGCTTCCTCCTGGGCGTACCTGCAAGACAGTCCTCACGCGAGAGGCGTTGGAGGTGGCCCTCTGCGGAAGACCCTCGACGCTCAAGTCAGTAAAGATCGACAGCCAATATAAATGAGGAGAAGGCTCTCACCGAAGAGTTCCTCCAGAGGCTCCGAGAAGGGCGCTAATGGCGGAAGCAAAGGCAGAGAGAGAGAGAGCAAGTGTGTGCACGGGGGATTGCGTACCTGAGGGGGTCTGAAGCTGTGGTATTTATAGAAGACCTAGTTGTTTGGGAGCGTCGTAGGTCCAAAAGCCGTTGAGATCCGAATCTATTTGTTATAAGATCGGTAGGATTCGTATCCGGTTAGTTAGAGGATCGACGGCTGGGAGAGCTTGTTGATGTCTCGAGATTTGGTGGGGCATAGGCCCCAGGGGCCTAGGCCACTCTTAGATATGATTCCAGTTTTGAATCTTAAGGATTTAAGCTTTCCCGCGCCGGATTCCGCAGAGGTATGGGGATCACTCGGGTTAGGCCGAGTGATAGGAAGGAAACAGCTAGAAAAGCCGGGTGGTGGGATGGTTCAGTTAGAGCCAAGGGACGACAGCTCGGCCGGGGCCAAGAGACGGTAGACGATGGTTCGGCCGGAGGGGCCAAGGGACGGTAGCTCGGCTGGGACCGAGAAACGAAAGCTCGGGTAGGGCCGAGAGAAAAAAGCTCGGATGGGGCCGAGAGATGATAGCTCGGCTAGGACCGAGAGGGAAAAGCTCGGATGGGGCCGAGAGATGAAAGCTCGGCTGGGACCGGTGTGAAGACGCGGTCCGCGCCTTGAGAATCCTTGGCTCGGTGAGGGGCTAAGGCGTCCCGACCTACCGAGGCTGACTCATCCCTGGCGGGTATCGCACAGCGAGCAGAAATCAGCTAGCCTTAGCCACGTACACGATTATTACGCATAGTGGTTTTACCCTCAACACATGCCCCCTACTCCTTAGTTCGAAGCGTAGGTTCGGGCATAGGGAGTATAAGTCCAGCGCACGATTTGAACGGAAGGATCCGGATTAGACAGCCCGCGCAATGATGCCCTATTTAATGCCGCGGCCGCCGTGCCTTCGTGGGTAATGCTCCTTTGGGACGATGGTTAGGGAATCGCCACGTAGCAAATCCAGTTTTCATGGCATTTATGGAGGCGGTTCCGGGCGCCTCGGGCAAGATGCCTTATCTCCTCTTGAGGCGGTTTCCTTAGGGAGGAAGCAAAGTTAAACGATACCATTCCCCTTCATAGTGTTCCTTCGTTTCTTCTGGAGGGATTTGTTTTCCTATATTCTCTGCAATCTTGCTCGGTGCTCCTTCCGGCGAGCAAATGATGAGCCCCGACGACATGGTTTCGAAATCACTGCGGAGGAACTGGGGAAACTTCGCCTAAATACGGCATTCCTCGGATATCCTCCTGCGATTGCTGGGGCCCGAGCTTAGGGTTTCGCAAGAACTGGAGCATGGCGTCTTTCTTTACGAAGATAGTCTGAAGGCAGGCCTCCGGTTTCCTCTCCATCCCTTGGTGAAGGAGATCATGAGGTTCTACAACATCTGTCCGATAATGGTAGCCCCCAACAGCTGGCGGAGCATTATCGGGTTTATCTCGATGTGTAGCCAAGTGAAGGTAACAGCAACTCTGCCCTTATTCCGCGCTTGCTACCACCTGATACCTGGGAGGAAATCAGAGTGGCCTTACATCGGTCCCCGGAGGTCATTCAAGATAATTGTGGATAAGCCGTCATCCATAAAGGGATGGAAGATCCGATTCTTTATCGCTGAAGGGAACGTTGGTTCCGATTTTCTCGAGGATGGGAAACTTTGTCCGGATGTGGAAGCACATCCGACTTTATCTGAACAGGAGGAGGAGGATCTAGAAGCCTTTCGTGACGGCAGGACGTTCTCGGCCAACGATTTGCTGTCTGAGGAGGCTCTCTTCGCCGTCGGGCTTAGCCCCCTGGACCCACATGGTGGGTCTTTTCATTTTCCCATTGGTTTTACTCGAGTAAATGTATCTCGGTCTGACCGCTTGTTCTCTGTTCTCGCAGCCAAGAAGTCTGAGCTATCGGGCCGCATAAAGAAAGGGACAAGCAAGCGCCTAAGTGAGAGCAACGGTGGAGAGAAACGCAGGCCTGAGAAGAGGGCTCGCTTCTCCGAAGAGCGCTCGCCGGAGGTTGGGGTA